>WEIS01056184.1:0-13333 GCA_013389965.1 Todus mexicanus | reverse complement strand
ACCCTCAAAGTGAAGAATTTCCTTCTTTTTTCCAGTCTAAGTCTACCCTCTTCCATCTTAAATAACAAATAACACATCTTTCTTCCCGAGGACACCAGCTGGTTACAACTCAATACTCCTTTCTTATCAATGACACTAGTCAGTCATAACTCAATACTCTTTCCTTATCAATAACGCCAAGTGTTTCCAGCTGTTTTATAAGGCAAAAGCAATATTTCGTCTCCTAAACCAGTATCACCTAGGTTGGAAAAGACCTAAAAGATCATCCAGTCCAACCTTTAACTCTAATCTTTATCACCCCCCAGACATATCCCTAAGCACTTCATCTATACATCCTTTAAACTCTTCAAGGGATGGCGACTCAACCCCTTCCGTGGACCTGTTCCAATGCTGGACAACTCTTTCAGGGAAAAAAATCCCCCCAGATAAATAAGATTTATAATTATTCTGTGATTTCCATCCAATTTTTTCTTCTCCATTGCATGACTTTCTTTTTTGGGGCATGCTTGATAAATAGTTTTTATGAGGACAAGAAAAAGGCGTCCTCTTTTCAGCAAGGTGTGCAGCCCTGCGCCGCGCGGTTCAGTGCTGCTTGAGAGCTGGAAGTGTTACAATATACTGTGGTTCTCGGATGCCCAAGGGAAAGAGATTTTTATTATCGTTGGTCACACAACTGCCAAATGTTATCTTGTAAATCTGTGTCTTTCACAACTGGTGAGGTAAGAAGTAACCTCTTTTTTTTTTTCTGTCGTTCTGGTTGGTTTAGGTGGTAATGTCCGTGGCAATGGGATACGGCTACATTCCTCTCGCGGTTATTTGAATACCGAAAAGAGACTTTTTACACCGCAGAAGTTGTTCCGCTGGCTGCAAAATACGATCCCCGCAGCTCTCCCATAAAAATACATTGTGGGAAAACAAACGATAGGAATAATACTTGTTTTCTCTCTTGTAATGAGAGCCTCAAATTGCTCAAAAACATTTACCTTGGTTTTTCAGATACACGACCACGAGAAAGTAGTATGTAAAGATGGGGAGGTCCTCAAAAAGGGAAGGATGCTTTTGGAGTGGTCTGGTTTTTAAGGAAAGTAAGACGTTACTTCGTGGATTGACAACTGGAAACTCAAAAGTGGCCTTGCACCTTTGAAATCTGCTGCAAATCTGGCATAGGCTTAATGAGGAAGCAAGATGCAAGCCAGTGGGTTTTATGTGAGGTTAATGTCCCGTTTTTCTGTGTTGTAAATAGCGGGGGGGGGAGGGATGTCTCTTTTCATACGGTAATTTACAGGGTGAGGAAGATTCTGCAAAATCGTGTTCATTTGGAGGAGACATAAAGCAAATGCAAATGGGTCCCTGAGGTTTGAGGAATACTGTGTTCTGTGTACAATATAATAAATCCAAACATCTCCGTTCCTGTAGCCATCCTTGAAAAGGAAAAGGCTTAACTAAATCAATCAACAAACAAAAAAGTGGAAAAAAGTAAATGTCAAGGCTCTTCTGATCTGTTTATTTGATTCTTTTGAAAGAAGATGCAATTCTGCGAGTGCTTTCTGTGGAATTAATAAAAAGCTTTGCAGAGTTACGTGTTACCTGCTGTAACTCAAACCCCATCAGTGTCCTTCATGTCTCCAGGTGGAGAAACAAAACCCACTCGCCTTATTTACAAAATCTGCTAACTAAGGTTGCCGCCGGGTTGGTTCCCAACCAGCCTGGCCTGTTTCAGTGTCTTCTTGCTGGCGAGACTATTTTGTTTGTGTTTTTTCCTTAATGCAGGCAGACGTGACTCACTGGGCAAATTGGCACATAGCATGAGCTCCAGCATGGGATGTGGTGGAATGATGGTGCTTGCACCTTCTGGACTCGCTCCTGCACTGCAGCGCCAGTACCTCCTGTGTTTGTAGGACACGTGGTGCATCTCCAGACTGAACCACGCTTGCTTAGCCGGTACCAATGCACACACCATCCTCCTTGAGCTGCTGGGCGAGTGTAACAGAGTTTTGCATAGCAAGCGATCCCTTGCCAAAGCAACCAGTTTCATTACACCAACGGGGTGAAGTCCTAAATTCCCGCTCCTGTAAGCAATCGAGATCTTGCAGGACAGGAGGCTGAGGATCAGACCTGTATTTGTGTTGCTCTTCTGTCTTGAGAGGGCTGCCTTCAAAGGGCAAACCCTTGGAAACTCACGAGCAGCACAGCAACCAGCTCTCCTGACTATCATTGTTGCTGCCATCACAGTTGCTGTCTTTGGCTGCCACCTACGAGATTATTCTACAAATGTGCAAATGAAGCAACATGAAATGTGTATGTCTTGGCTCCCTTTTAAGTCTTGACATTTGCTGCTTAAAAAAAATCACAGAATCATAGACTGGGTTGGGTTGGGAAGGGACCTTTTAAGGCCATCTAGTCCAACCACCCTTCAGTGAGCAGGGACATCTGCAACCAGAGCAGGTTGCTCAGAGCCCTGGCCACCCTCCCCTGCAATGGTTCCAGGGATGGGGCTTCTACCCCCTCTCGGGGCAACCTGGGCCAGGCTCTCACCACCCTCAGCATAAAAAAAAATCTTCCCTATACCTGGTGTAAATCCACCTTCTTTTAGTTTCGAACCATCCCCCCTTGTCCTGTCCCTGCAGGCCCTGCTCCAAAGTCTGTCCCCATCTTTCTGCCAGGCCCCTTGAAGCCCTGCAAGGCCCCCAGAAGGTCTGCGCGGAGCCTTCTCTTCTTCAGGCTGAACCCCCCCAGCTCTCCCAGCCTGGCCTCCCAGCAGAGGGGTTCCACCCCTCCCAGCATTGCTGGGGCCTCCTCTGGCCCCGCTCCACCAGGTCCCTGTCTCTGCTGGGCTGAGGCCTCCAGAGCTGGGCCCAGCCCTGCAGGGGGGGCTCCCCAGAGCAGAGCAGAGCAGAACAGAGGGGCAGGATCCCCTCCCTCGACCTGCCAGCCGCATTTCTTTTGATGCAGCCCAGGACATGGTTTGGTTTCTGGGCTGCGAGGACACATTACCCACTAATACCCATCTTTTTACCCCGCGGCATCCCCAAGTCCTTCTCCGCAGGGCTGCTCTCCATCCCTTCATCCCCCAGCCTGCATTAATACCAGAGTTTGCCCAGCCCCAGGTGCAGGCCCTTGCCCTGTAACAGTAAGAAAGAGCCATATTCATCAGCAAGCGCTCGTAAAGCGCTGTAAAAGTTATGAACACAGGCTTCTATTGAACAATTGCTACGGGAAAAAAATAACAGCGTCTCTTGTTTTGTAGTGTGTTTACTGTATCGTCCGGGTATACATCCATCCCTTCGATGATCTGAAGAAAGAGGCTTTGATAGCTTACGAGCCAATGATGCGATCCTTGTGAGAGGCACACACATGCACTGATTGTTTGAAGGTGGAAAATGGTTGCTTTGTGCAGTTATAGTTGCGTGGCGGGGAATATAGATCAGGAGAAGCGGGAAGGCAGCCCTGCCCTTCCTCATGTACTCGCACCAGTAGCGATTGCTTCCTTAAGTGAGGCGAGATACAACCTTCGTGGTACTTTCCTTCCTCCTTGTGAAGGACTCGTGGCTTGGGGAACGCGGCAGATTTCCAGGAACTTTGGGCTAGTTGAAAATCGCCCCGTCTAACGCGCTGTTTGTACAACACTCGGGTGCAAGCCGGAGAGCTGGCAGGTTGAAAAATTCATTTCCTACTCCAAGAAGTCAGAACCTGAAGCAAAAGCTCAGATGACCAGGAGCCAGGTGATAGTGTGCGGCACCCGTCCTGTAATTCCAGTTCTCCGCTTGTTGATTTGTTAATAAGTAAACCCCGTAGGGGTTGGGCAGGTCTCGGTAAACCTTTAAGAGGCTTTCTATAGACCCTGATGTGTAATCATTAATAAGTGGCGGGGCAAGCGGACACGTGTTGATGAACCGTTGTGTCTCAGCAGAGGCCGGTGGGCGTAAAGGCTCCGCTCCTACGGCCACCGCCGCGAGAGCCGGGCTTGCTGCCGATTTACACAAGCAAGTGCTTCTTAGCACAGCATAAGGCACTGCCGTTGTACTTTGTGTGTTACGCTACGAAGAAAAATGCTTGGGCATGTCATGCAATGTGGCCTTTTATTGCATTTTATTTAAGGAAAGGAGTTATGCCCTCCGAAAGGAAAATAATCTCCCTTAAAATGAATTAACGAGCTTAAAATTAATTTCCTGCATACGTGCTAGACGGGTTGGTTGTTCGCTGGGGGTTTTTTTCATTTCAGAATTAAAATAGTGCACAATAGATAATAGTAAAATATTACAGAATAGATAATAGTAAAATATTACAGAGTAAATAATAGTAAAATATCATGGGATAAAAGCAGATGAATTCTGTATGTGCAGGAGTCACCTCTTGGTTCTCTTTACTCCTGTTGGAACATTGGTTCTAGAAAAAGCAAAACCAAAGGCCTGTAGTGATAGGATGAGGGGTATAATGGTTTGAAATTGGAAGAGGGTAGATTTAGATTGCAAATAAGAAGGAAATTCTTCGTTCTGAGGGTGGTGAAGCACTGGAAGAGGTTGCTGAGAGAAGCTGTGGATGCTCCATCACTGGATGTGTCCAAATCCAGGTTGGATGGGGCTCTGAGCAACCTGCTCTAGTGGGAGGTGTCCCTGCCCATGGCAGGGGGGTGGAGCTGGGTGAGCTTTGAGGTCCCTTCCAACCCAAACCGTTCTATGATTCTGATAGGAGAGAAGTACTGTGTACTCTGTGCCGCTGTGGTCCCAGCACTCCAGCTTTATATTTTCCAGTTCTCTCTTTTTGATTAAAGGGCATCTTCCTCTGCCTAGGAACACTGCACCGGGCTTTGTCCTAAAGCCATAGAGTGTCTAGTACGTGACACGAGGCTTGAGCAAGTCACAGCAAGACATGGAAGATATCTTTGTGGATGGTCCTACTTCTTGACATTTTAATCACTTGCCCACCTCCTTCTGCTTCCTTTAGCTCTGAAAATGTGACTCTAGGTTTTGCCATGCGCTGCCTACAACCTGGAGTCCTTTCCAAACTCATCCCGGAGTCCTGTCCAAACTCATCCCAAAGCCGCAAGTCTCTCCCTTTGTACCACAAGTTGAACCAGCCTGGCCCCTGCTCCCTCTGAGCAGGTAAGTCCCGAGTCCACCTCTGCGCTCACTCTCCTGACCTGCACGTGACTTGGCTCCCAGATCCACCCTCTGAGGCTGCACCTGGCACTTAAATGAATCCATTAAGCAAAACGAATTGCTTATCGCGACCATCAGGAGGAGGACTTGAACCTTCTCCGCACCTGTCTAATCCACCAAGGTAGTCTAATCACTCAAGGTAGTCAAACCATCTTGATCTAGGTGATCCTGCTCCGGCAGGGGGATTGGACTAGATGATTTTGCGAGGTCCCTTCCAATCCCTGACATTCTGTGATTCTGTGATCTCTCCTTCTTTTGGGGGAACAAAGTTATTGCTGCCTTGGCACTGGAACGTCAACCTTACGCTTCCTGAAAGACACTTTTCAAATATTCTGTTGCGCTTCTCAATTTCAGATATTCCACGAGCTTTTGACTGTGGAGTTCTAGCCTCAAATGAGTTGTTGAACCCTTAGGCTAAAATTAATGAATACAAGGGATCTTCACAGTCCACTGCTTGGCTTTATCTCCTGCTTTTGTCAGAGGATGGCTGATTTGTACCTGTCCTCTGGGCTTTGATGATAGTTTAAATCTATCTGAATACACCTATATATGTAGCTCCAGTTAATCCAGTAGAGCTACTCAGCTGTTCCTTGCAACAAAAGGCGATGTTAAACACTTGGAAATCAGTAAAAAGCAAACCCAATCTTTTTCTTAAGCTGTATGTAAGGATTGGTGTTTATTTTCGCGTGGAGCTGACTGAAGCCTGCTGCTGCTGATGACACTGGGAATTTCACGATTGATTTTAAGGGTTTTACGATCTCCTGCAGTCAGATCGGTTCATAAAAAAATAATTAAAACCCCAAATGTAAACAATTATTATTAAAGAAATTCTCAAAACTGTATTTTTGAAGAAACTCACAAGCAGCTGAAATACAAATATAACAATATAGAAATACTCCAAACACACAAAAACTCAATCCAGTTGGGTAAATTATAAGTGGATAAAATTATAAACTGAAACATAGACCAAGGCAAAGGCTGCAGCTTAATTCAAATTACTTTTTCGTGTTTGTGTTCCGAGTTACATCATGCTGAACTCCTTTTACATAAGGAGAACAGTACTCAGTGATTTTGCGACGGTGACTGAGCAATACTAGAAATAGAGCGGAGTTGTGAAAGAATCTGTTATGGGGACGTTTGGGATTCATAATGGAAGATAATGGTCTTTTTGATGATGAATCCACTCCATAAGCCAAGAATATTTCAAGGGCTTGTTTCAGAGCAGGTCCATTAGCATAACCCAAGACACATCCTCGGTCTTCCAGATAAGAGAAGTTCTTGTGGTGTTGTAATAACAGAAAGTCAGAGTATTTTTGAAGAAATTATGTGCTTGTTACAGAGCCAAACTTCAGGCTCAGTTCTTCCGGTGTATACAGTTTATTGGAGAAACACAGAATCTGTGTTAGTGTAGAAAAATTAGGGGTGGGGTTGATTTGCATGGTATCAAAGATATGCTTTAAGAAACAACATTTTTTTTCCCCACTTCTGGATCATGGGGGGGTCACTAAATGTCCTTCTTGGACTAACTAGCAGTGTGGACTCTTCCTACCCAGGATGTTCCTAAGCTTCTTGCCAACATTTCTTCTTTATATATATATTTTTTTTTTGCCCAATGTTCTGTAAAAACCGTGGTTAAAACCTGCGGTCGAATATATGTGAAGCATGTACTGCTTGGTTATACATTGATAGGACTTTTTGATGGTTAATCTTGGGCTCTGCAGAGTGCATGGGGACACCTCTGCTATCTAATATGCTAAATAAACTGTCACAGTTTGGGGTCAGAGCACCCCCCAAATCTGCAACAGCACGCTCTCTCCCCCTCCCCACCCAAAAAGGGGAGGAAAGAAAGGAGAGAGACTTATNTCACTGCTAGAAGCAGACTCTGTCTGGTAAACATGCTGCTAACTTCAGACAGACTTAGCTGAAAAGTAAAAGTCATAGAACAGAATTTCTATTCTAACCCAAACCAGGACATAACCCACATTTTTATATATATATATATACATGGAACACCTAGTTACATGACCTCATGGTTTATGAATACAGGAGTATTTTGAATCACAGAGTGCTTTGGTTTGGAAGGGACCTTAAAGATCATCTGGTTCCAACATACCTGCCATGGGTATTTGTAAAGTCCATGCCCATTTTCAGATATTACTTTGACAGAAACAGCCTTTTAAACACGACACTGGGTTACAGATACCTGCCGTGCGTTCTTATTTCTTTGAAATATCTACCTGGAGAGCTGAATGTTACTGTAAGAGGGCTCAGTTGTGTAGAAAGCAAATATTTGCCTACGTTACCCTCCTTCACATAGTGTTTTGACTGCTTTTATTGCAGAAAGAATCGTAGCATTGTTCTACCTGTTACTGTCGCATTGACTAGTTAGTCCAAAAATTCAGTTTCATTCCAGTTTGCAAGCCAGTGATCTCTCATTTTATATCCATTCATTTCTTGGTGTGTTTTTTGGGGGGTTTTTCTAGTTTATTGTGTATATCTCAACTATTTAAAACGTCTGCAAATATCCCCATGGTAATGGCATTCACTTGGCAGAGATATATAGTTATATGAATCATAACCAGACGGTAAATAAATGGATTTAAGGCATAACTAACTAAATAAATGGAAGATACTGCGTTTGGTAACAGCAGAACGTGTTTATTGTGAATGTACCTTGATACCATTAATATTCTTTCCTCGAAAACTCTAGTTGGTATGGGCTTATTTGAGACTTTGGTCCTGGTCTTTTGAGAGGTGTTCCTCAAAAAAACCCCTTTCCCTGCAGATGGATGGATCACGCCACAACTCTGTCGTGAATGTTGTCACAAAGAGTGGCTGTTGTAATTCCATACAGAAGAATTTGGGGTCATTGGATTTTTATGATTATGGATTTGTTAGTGCTATGAGCTGGCCACAGCAGATAAATGGAGAAGGTTCTTAGCTTGGGGCTGTGCCTTTGACAGAAAACAGGCTAAAGCAGCACAGACAGACCTTCTGAAGATCTACTAGATGTGCACGTAACATCCAAAGCATAAACAAGTCACTATTTTTGAGATGGCTGAATCATTGCAGAGCATTTTTTTTTTTTACAAGAGAACAGTATTCGACTTTCTTGGGCTACAATTGGCAAAGAAGCCTTTTTCAGAGGATTCATAATTACCACAGCTATGAAGAAAGAGGTGTCCATTCAACTTAACATCTTAGCTGGAGCCATTAGCTACTGATGTCTCGTTGCATAAACGCAGGCGGTTGCAAAAGTGACACAGGTTTTTAATGTAGGATGCCTTAATCCGCTGTGATAGCTCCATGGCTTCTCCTTCCAACACAGAGGGAAGGCTGTGCAGTCAGGGGTGGTTTAAATCCCTGTCTGAAGCTCAGCAAATGGAAGAGAGAGCATTGAAAGACTTAAATAAACCGCGATGTGATAAATCCGAACAAAGTGCAAAATGAAAATACCCAGTTTATTTTGAGAACGTTCTCAAAGAATGGAATACGTCGGTCTGGAACACAAGCGTGCATTCATCCAGACTGCTGTTAATTCACAGTTTATTTATAAAATGATGCCATTTTTGATAACATCTGTGTCTGGCAAGGTGCCGAACCTCTGGGGCACAATGGGGAGAAGTTCTTAAGCCAGCATCCTCCTTCCTCTTTATCTGTGAGCAAAGAAGCTGGAAGGAATCGCAGTGTTGCTCTGCTGACTGACCTCAGGCAGCAGCACCAAGTGGGTCTTCCTGACTTCCACTCATCAGAGAAAAGAGAGAGCGCCTCTGAAATGGAGACAGCAGGAAATCTTGGTAGGATGTTCTCAGAACAGCCCACCAGTGCAAGCTAGGTACAAGGTTGTAGAGCTGTTGTGGTACAGAGTTCTCCAGGTTTGAGTCTCTAAACTATGACAAGAGTCAACACTTTGGCTTCAGCCATGGATGAAACTAAACAAAAATCATCACACAAAGAGATGAAATTAAATCAGAATTTCCCTTATGTGTTTTGTCAGTTCGTGATAAAAGCTCCAGCTGTTCACAGGCAGCACGAAGACCATGGTTATTACAATTCTGCTTTTTTTTTTGACTGGGAAAACACTAAACCATAATTTCTATTCATGCAACTTCTTGAAAGAGCGGTGAATGCCTGCAAATAATCCACCTATAAGGTAAAATACCCACCTGGACCACGACAAAGAGCTTCAAATACGTTTTTGCGCACAGAAATTCCACTTGCTGTACGTCACCGGCAAATTTAGCGTGGCTGAAAAAATAAACCCGCTTGGCCACGAAATGTTTGTCTCGAACAGTTGCGACCTCAAATGTATTTTTGATATTGGAAAAAATAACATATCGGTCATTTCGCCTTGACGGATTTTACCACTTCCTGCCTGATTGTTGAGGAATTCAGGCGGCTCTTTGGCCAGCACGAAGTATGTCTACACTAGGGAATTTCTCGCTCTCTTTTCAGGAAACACAGCTCCATTAGTGCTGCTAAGGCAGCCTTTCTCACCACCATTTATCTAACGCTGTCTGGCCTCCGTCGCTTTTCTGGATCCCTCTTATCTGCTCCTCAGCGGGCCCCTATCCTGCAGTTAATTCCATGGGGGGCTGAGGTTGGCAGCGCTCGCCGTCGAGTCCCGGCCATCACAGGTACCTGGCCGTGAACATGATGGAGACAGTGGTACCTGAGCTAGCGAATCCCAAGCCGGCTGCTTCCTCGCATTGGTGTGGAGATCAGATGGAACTCCTGCAGATACAGTTACAGAACAACCATTCGCCCTCCAGCAGGTGAGCCTTTGGGGCAGGGACCATGCGCTCCCAGGGCGACGGGGTCCCCATCCTTGCTGGGGCAAGTAATTAGATGATGAGACCTGGCCGACCTGCTTTCCATCACCTGCTGCTATCCTCTCTCTGCGTAAGATGGGGAGGTACTTCACTCTCCACCCTTAATCGTTTGGGGTTATTTTAAAATAAAGCTTTAATTTTCTAAAACGTAACAAGAAGTAACACATTAGCAAACGGAAGGGTGTTTGTACGACTCTTCTCCTCGTCAAACTGCCTTTCACTGAGCACGACACGTCCCCTCGGTAAATAAATTAGGAGAGAAAGAGCATTAAACTCATAAAACAATTGCTGTATTTTGCTGATGGTTGGCATCCCTGCAATCCAGCTGCTTCTCCCGGCCTCCTGGGAGCAGCGAAAGGGACAATAGCGAGCTATGCAGTGTGACTGGCATCTCTTCTACCCTGCCGACCTCAAGGCGCCCACATATTTAACCTTCCCCACCATCAGCTCGGAGTCATTTCTATAGGTTTGGTATCGGCTTAAAAAGGCTTTCTGTCACCCAGCCAGGGTGGGCATTGCAGGAGGTCACACAGGATGGTCTTAGCAAACTCTATTGGCCACGCAGCCGGTCACTGATGAGACAATCTCCCAGTATCTGTCACAACAAGTCTTTTTTCTTAGCATCCAGCCTAGCAGGTGCAGCTCTGCCTGCGAGCTGCCCAAAGCAGCCAGCTGTGGCTGCCCGAACCAGCCAGCTGTGCTTGCACCAAAACATCCAGCAGGGCTTGCAACAAAACATCACGATCTGCGATCAGCAGAGGAGAGAAGTCCTCGCCCAAGGCTGTAAATAAAAGGAGAAGAAGAATGTAGTGGCTTTGGGCCTTCTGCCCAGCCAGATAAACCTCGACTGCTGTTGCGCCTTTGCTTTCTTAAGAAGCCCCGAGAGGAAAGAAGTCCTCTGCTGTGACCCTTGGTCATTGCAAGCTGGAGTTCACACCAAAGGCCAGCAGAGCCAGGACTGAACCCTCAGCATTGCTCCCTTCCACGTGCAATCCCCCACGCCTTCATCCACACGCGGCCCCTGATTGCTTCAGCCCGGTCCTACGCGTTTCCTCCTCCACTGCTGATTTCTGAAGGACTTCCATTAGTCACACCCAGCTTGGCAGCGCCTGTGTCCTGCAAGGAACCCTCTGCATTAAAGTAGGTGTTGAAAAGGAGCAAGGGCACAGGAAGGTAATAACTGACTGGGTGATGGTTCATTCAATTAGCTTTCCAGGAGCTAAGAGACAAGAAACCTCTCACACTCTCAGGAGAAGGCACTCCTCAGGAAATCCTTGTGGATCATTGTTCCTATGGAGCAGGAAAACAGGCCTCTCACAATAGAAAATATCTGCCCATCAGCAGCCTCAGAAAATGATAAAGCAACCAAAGTGTGGTAGCGTGACTCATCACTCAACAATTCTTCTTCAGCGCTCTCCCAGTGGTTGCTAGCAGAGGTCATGGGTTGCTAAGCCAGAGTTTGGAGGCTCTGAGATGAGAAGGGCCATTCAGGAAGCCCCGATGCTGACAAAGATGCTTGCTTCTAAATCTCAGTCAAGCTCAGAAGTAGAGTATCAGGGGGGGAAGATCCATCTTCCTTGTTCTAAATTAAAGACTTGCGTTTTAGCAAATCTGAGGGAAGTGTTGTGGTTGCTATGGATAAAATACACGTAGGGCCCAAACCTCAGAATTCACTCTTTCAGTAGATGGAGAGCAAAGAAAAGAGAAGTTAAAAGAGCGTAGTGCTGCCACATCCCCTGCTGAGACATCCAGTTCAGGGTTAGCTCCAGATTGAGACACAGAAAGTGGCTTGGACTGCAGTGTTCCCCTGCCTCTTGTGTCAATCCGGCCCTAACATCCTTCTAGTCCGCTGCAGTGACTAAGCTATGGAAGACCCTCAAGCCATCGGTGAGCTTCCCTATTTGAACTGCCCAAGGAATTCATTTAGCACCTGTAAATCCATGAGAGTAGGAGGAATTATGTTCAAAAAAAAAAAAAAAAAGGAGGAAAATCACCGCTTTCTGCTTTCTGCTTCATTTATCTTCAAACTAAAGCCCACCAGAGGTGTCACATTCCCTTCCTTCCTGCAGATGTAGGCTTGCCTAAAATAGCCACCCTCCCCTAACATTCAGTTATCTCTGGTGTAGCACCATCGCCTGTAGCAACGCTGAGAGCAATTAAGATAAGGCAGCGATGTTTTATCACCGCCTGGTCTAAACTTACTTAAAACAAGTCTGGGTGATGTAATAATAATTTAAAAAATGTACCGGCACCTAACAGTACCTCTCCTGCCCTAAAGCTCATATTGCTGCCAACCATCCAGCCACAAGAGAAGTCCCAACAAACAGAAGACTTTATGGAGAAAAGTCTGGCGGAGACGTAGGTTTTGGAGTTAGAGTGGAGCAGAAGGTATAAGGAAAGGAAAAGAAACCCCACCTGGGTTTCATTTCCATTGTGTTCTCCTCATACTGTGATATCCCTGTGAAAAACGATAAGAGAAGTGCTTAGGTAGTGTTAGCCAAGCACTAGCGACCTCCTGAGCTTTGGGGAATTTAGGGCATTCGTGGAGGTCTCTGGATCTTTTTTTTTTTCTTCAGGATTTCAGGGAGATTGTTTCATTTCTGTGTTCCTTGGTGGCTGAATTCCCTGGGATTTCCCCCTGCAAGGGTAGAAGGGCAGGCTGTGCTCGGGTAGAGCTTCTATCCTGAGAATGTCCAGACGTGCCCCATTCCCCTAAGGAGATTATTTTTACTCTGCCTTAAGGGGTATTTTAGGTCTTCGCAGAACCCAGGTTTTAGCCACAGACCTTACAGGAGTATTATATTTTAAAAGCCCAGTGTGGGCTGTATAGAGTACTGCCTAAAGGATGTCAGAAATATGTAACACGTGAGAAGCAGAAAGAGGTGCTTGGGGTTTCCATCATCTTTCTTCTTAGCGAGGTATTTCAGGACTTCAACTAAATGCACATGTCTTACATTAGAGGAGCTTAGCAGGCTCAGAAGATGTATATCCCCATTTCCCTCCAGCCTCTGAAGCTGCCTTACTTCCAAAGCTGAGGAAAGTATCTTTATTGAGCCAGTGCAAACAGCTCCTATTCAGCTCTCGGCCTTGCAATCACTCGACTTGGGGTGGGGGGGGTGGTGGTGTTTTTTTTAGTGTGGGTTTTGTTGGTTCTTTTCTTCCTGCAGCTTTTTTTCTTTTTCGGAAATAGGAACCTCCTCATGCCTGTTGATTTCATCATTCAGGAATTTAATTCAGCAGTCACCTTAAAAGGCCATTCATTCAGACTTTAGGGAGGAGTGCACTTGCTTCCTTTGCAAAATGCCATGCCAAGGTGCTTCTATATATATATATATTTATATA
>WEIS01056183.1:0-13207 GCA_013389965.1 Todus mexicanus | reverse complement strand
CTCCAGGGATGCTGCTTTGTGTTTTATCACTAGCAGGGAGTGCTTGGCATGCTCTGAGCACATCTATCAAATGAGATCTCTCACGGGATGCAAGCAGCTTCCGATTCCCTTTCCCTGCTGACAGTCCTGCACTAGTCAAGTGTTCGTGCCACCACACAGTCTAAGATGGCATGGACTTCATCTATCTGAAGCACAATCCTGTGGTAGGGGGAAAGGGTTCTAGCTCCACATGTGCCCACGCCATCATTTCAATAGTGCAGCGAAGGAAGGGGTGCCCCACTGCTGTTAAACACATCAGTACAGTGACAAAGTGCAGCTTCACATTACCTCTAACACGGTCTGATAGCACCGACTGCAGAGTGTCTCCTTCCCTTTCCTCCTTCCCCTTCCTGCTCCTTGCTTCCAGTGCAGTAAATTCTTGTTTACAGGAGCAGACAGATCAACGAACTCACCTAACAGAAAACTGTGCTCCCCTCTTGATTCTCCAAAAGCCACAGGGTCAGTTGTATCAGCAATTGCCACATGCTGTGCTTAGAGGGGAGCAGGTGTGATATGATGCCTGCTACCATCCTTGTATTTCTGAATGAACTGGTTTAAGTATTCAACAGGAACAAGACATCTGAGCGACCACAGCAAACACGTTTCAACTGTATTGTTCACATCATTGTCATGCAGCTACATGAAGAAGCAGTCTAAACAGCAAGCATCCACACTGAATGGAGATGGATGGAAACGTTGAAATATTGTATTATATAGACATGATCAGTTTCCAAAATCAGAGAGCTAAACCCTCATCCCTCAGAGGGATCACCTCCCAACTGACCAGCATGTGGAAGAATCCAAGAGCGCAAACACCTCCCTGAAGATAAGAACAGCAGGAAACCCAAGGACAGCCCCTGCCATCTCCGCAGCGTTACAAAACCAGATACATCTCCCAAGTTATCCGTAACGATACCTGACTAAAAAGTACAGGTCAAACTTGAAAATAGGTTTTGCTAACTCCAAAATCTGGTAACGCAAAGACCTAGAACCCAGTGAAATACTTGGTTTGGGACCCCCTGAGGATGATACACACACACAAGCTTGTACATACATGCATACATTTTAGCTTTAATTTGTTTTCAAAAAAGCCCGGACTAACCCTAGGGCAGAAATAGGGGACATTCTTTCTAAGAATCACCACTACTAGGAAAAAAATACTTTCATACAAGAATTCTTTGTTGTCCTTAACCTTAACGATCACGTCTATTTCTGTGTTAATGACTGGGCTCAAACACTGGGGCCAGTCTCTGTTCAGTGGTGCCCAGTGGTAGGACATGGTGCAATGGGCACAAACTGGAACACAGGAGGCTCCATCTGAACACGAGGGAAAACTTCTTTACTGTGAGGCTGACAGAGCCTGGAACAGGCTCCCCAGAGAGGTGCTGGAGTCTTCATCTCCAGAGACTTTCAAAACCCACCAGACATGTCCCTGTGTGCTTCTGCTTTGGCAGGGGGGTCAGACTCGATCTCCAGAAGTCCCTTCCAACCTCTACCACCTCTGAATCTGTTTCAGTGGTCACTTGAAGAAAGTATCCATAGATTGAGAAGCATCATACCCAAAGTATGCTTCAACGTGTAAGCACAAGTTTCACTCTTTACATTTGTGATGGAGCTGCTCTGCTGAACTTCCATGTTTACATGTATTTTATTTAATATTAAAGCTCTCACACACCACCTATTTTCCTTTGCTATTGATAATCCAGTCGAGTACTTGAAACTCTTCTGGTGAGCAAGCTGACATAATCCAAATAAATCAATTTATTTTTTTTGTTGTTGCTTCAAACAGAATCCTTACCAAAAATTCACAGTGGTTTTAACTAACTTGATCCCGTTCCTGTCCTGAAAACAGCTCTCCTGCTAATGCTACTGTTAATATCTCTACCAAGCAGCAAAGTACTCTCTCACTACTACTGCTATCAATCTGTTTGCAGCAGACACTGGTATCAACAACCTTTGCTTAAGCAGCAAACTGAATGACCCCCGACAAAAGATGCCTGTGGCAGACGTAAGGAGGAGACACGGAAACTCCTCGTTTGTGGCAGAATTTAAAGAAAAGCAACGGACACACAGAGAAAGAACTCTTATTTAAGTAAAGGCAAGTGGAAGTCAACAGCAGAAAAAGATGCAAGGGCATAGGTCACATTTAAATGCTTTCTACAACAGATACAAAAGCTTAAACAATCTGGCTCCAAGGATAGCACTAGAGGAATATTTTACTCTTGGTAGGAGCCAGACAGGATGACTCCGGGTTAAAGCCTGGACCCCACACACTCCATCGTACGTATTTTATTAGCCTCCAATTAGAAAGACATTTAATGAAACCAGTATCTTAAACCATGACGCGCAATAAATCCACATAACCATTCGAGAAAGTCAGACCTCGTTTCACAGGTACGAAGACGACGACTGGACGTGGTGACTTCACCCAGAGCATCGCTTCTCTGAACCACCAGACGAGAGCTCGCCCCGTGCACCATCACCAGCGGCTACGGCCACACAAAGACAACCCTCCCTTGCACGGCGGCTGCCAAGCCGAGCAACACGGGCCTCCTCCGGACCCTTCCAAACCCCGGCCTTTTGTCTTCCCCCTTGGGCACCCAAAGCGGGGCCAGCCCAGGGGCGCCCCGGGCCGCTCACCTTGTATGACGTGCTCGGGGGAGATGGTTTTCTTCTCGGATTTGTTGCAGATCTCGTTGGCCTCGGAGGAGATGAGGTGGATGAACTCGGTGCAGCAGTTCACCACCAGCTCCCGGGCGTCGTTGGCCACGCGGACGTTGGGCAGCGTCTCTTTGATCATCTTGTTGATGGCAGCGCGGGGGATCGTCAGGTCGTCGTCGTTGCCCGAGGACGAGGCCATGCTGCCTGCCCGGGGCTCCCTGCCGCCTCACGGGCCGCGCCGGGCTCCGCGGCCCGGGCAGGGCTCGCCGAGGGGCAGCGGNCGAGCGGCGGCGGCCGCGCTTCCGCCGGAACCTGCGCGCGCTTCCGCCGCCCCGCCCCCCGGGAGGGCTCCTCCTGCTCCTCCTCCGCCTCCTGCCGCCGCCGGGAGTGCGCTCGGAGAGGAGCTGCGCTAGGGAAAGGGCCTTGCGGCTTCGCTTCGGCCATTCCAGGCGTTTAATAAACGGGTTTAAATCCCTGGTCGGGTTTCGTGGGTTTTTGTGAAAAAATAATACCCGGACAACGAGGAAATAAAGCATGATTTTTGAGGTGCCCTTAGAAACCATTTTATTGTCTGCCTGCAGAATGAATCTGAACGAGGAGAGATTGAGAAAGCTGGGGCTGTTTAGTGTGAGGGAGAGGAGGCTGAGGGGAGACCTCATCGCTCTCTCCAGCTCGCTGAAGGGACATTGCAGAGAGGTTGGTGCTGGGCTCTGCTCACGGGTGACCCGCGATAGAACCAGAGGGAATGGTTCCAAACTACAACAGGGGAGGGTTACACTAGATATTAGGAAGGAATTTTTTACAGCAAGAGTAGCCAGCGACTGGAACAGGCTGCCCAGGAAGGGGGTTGAATCACCATCACTGGCCGTATCTAAAGGGCGTTTAGACGCGGTGTTGGGGGAGATGGTTTAGGGGTGAACTTTGCAGAGTAGGGTTGACAGCTGGACTTGATGATCCCAAGGGTCTTTTCCAACCTCAAAGATTCTATGACTGTATGTGTGATATGTTGTTAACTTTCACATATAAATCAAACATTCAGAATATTCATGAATAATAGTGTTTAAAGGGCGTAGAGATGAAGTGCTCAGGGATGTGTCTTAGAGGTGACAAAGATTAAAGGTTGGACTAGATGATCTTACAGGTCTTTTCCAACCTAGGTGATACTGTGATAAATATCCTAGTTGTGACACTTCTAAGATTCACGAGACTTTTTCTTACACTACTGGCAAATAGACCTGATCTCTGAAAATGAGAACGCTACCGTGACTGAGGAGTCAGTACACTAATTCTAGTCTATTCTAATAAGTAAAATGATCAAATACTTTTAATATTAACTATATATAGTACACCTCTCAGTATGTATTATATTCTAATAAGTGAAGGAGATTGGATTAATACCGAGTGTTATGAGGTATCAGTCAATGTCAGTGTTGCCACAAAACCAGATCCTTGTAAGAAGCAAACCCTAAGCAGAAAACTATAGTTAGAGGATTTTCAAGGTTCTGCAAAAACTGTGAAGTCCAAGATAAACACATTGAGCTGAATATCTTAACTAAGCTCAAATAAATGGCTTGAAAGCCTTTTCACAACTACAGAGCAAAGGCATTTGAGTAACAACATACCGCATTACCAGGAGCTACAAGTAATTCCAGTTTGCGCTACATAATCTCATGCTTATTGTGCGGGTTTTCCCAGGTCAAAGCTCTTCCTACTTCTCCACCTTAGCAATTTGATAAAGTTGAGACTTGCGCTGAAGATTTTGTCATGATGAAAAACCATTTTGTAGAATGTGTCAATGGGTAGATCCCCATTTGGATCTGCGTATTTCAGAGTTGTCATCGGAGTATACAAGGTGTTGGTCTGATGGCGAAAAGGTGGATTCTCTGCAAGAATTATCTTTACTGTGTGCTGCCAAGGATGAGAAATAGAATTGTTAAAGAACCGTTACCAAAATAATAATAAAGTAAAACCTAAGTTTTAGTTAAGCAAAGGAAAAGTAGAAGAATAAAGTGCTAGAATTACGTAAAACCCTGTATATAGTTTTACTGGAATCTCATTAGAAACTTTTCTTAAAAGCTCTTCTGAGGTCATAAGTAGTTCTAATTTATTCTTAGACCTATTTCTGTACCGCAGTGCTAGCACCTTGCACCTAAATACCCTGAGTGGTCCTCCAAAACTATGCCTACGTGCCCACAATAGATAGATCTTTTCTCTTCCAACTCCCTGGGAAAGGATGGCAATGGTGTGCTCTGCAGCAAAAGCCGGGAACCTTTAGCTGACACTGAAGCTTCTCCTTAGCAGCAGGCACCCTAACTCACTGTCCCCTTCCACAGCTTGCCTCAACTTGTCTTCCTGCAGAAAGCCCCAAGCCCCAGAAACTACATCCATTATCTTCTATTGTGCTTTGGTGGCCTGGGGTAGCTGAATGAACTTCACACTAGCAGAGGGATTACTAGTGCGGTGGAGAGCAGAACAGCCTTAACCAATGGTGGGAACCCTGCAGAGAGGTATGGCACCACTGCAGAATGTCCAGACTTCACCAGACAATGTGTACGTGCGTCTAATACATCAGCACTATTTAAATTACAATTCACAATTGTCTTCAGTACTTCAAAACTAGCATTCTTTTAATATTCTGTTTGTGACATTCTCTTGAGGTTTTAAAAATAATTTTAAGTTGTGTAAACTACATCTACCAAAAAAACCCCCACCAATCAACCAGTGCATTTGTAAATCCCAAAGGAAAAAAATGAAGGAAAAAGATGTAGAATTGTTGATGAATTACCTCTGCAACATCTTCAGCACTTTGTCCCAGACTCTGGAAAATCTGCTTGTAATTTTTAAGGTAAATATTAGTAAACATTTCAGCTGTTTCCTCATCCGCAGCTGAAAGATCCATTTTCATTCCATCTTCAAAAACTTTTCTTTCAAACTCTGTAACCACTGGGCCTGGTTCAATCAGACTTAACCTGTTCAAAAAGCAAACATACACTGGTTATCGACCATCCTCCATGGAGCATACACCTCTCTATCCCTCTCCAAAGAGAATCCTGAGGAGTTGCACTGTGAGCACACATCAGGAAGTAACATTAAACAGCACACTCAGTGGAATCTAAGGATGATTTATCCACAAGAACTTAACAAACCTTAAGAAAAATAATTAGAGGATGGTAACAAAATTTATTACTTTCTGGACAAAAGCCTACATAGGTTTCTTTGTTTCAGCTTTCCCACGATAACATTAGAAGTAGCTGAAAGAGGAGGGGAATTGCCCAAACATGGATTTCCTTTGTCAAGCTGTCAGGGGCACATAATTCAAGATCTCTCCACAATATTTTAATGAAATACAATATAGAGAATTTTGCTGTGGGTGCTGCCAAATCTGGGAAATTCTATTTTGCTCAGCAGCATATTAAAGCAAATCACTGAAGTACAGTCACTGGTCAGTTCTTTCCCACTTTTCTCAGGCAGTAATTGCTCCCAGCCTCAAGGTCTACCAAAACCCTCTTCGAGGTAGGACCTCTTCCTAGACTTGAGTTCTGCTCAGGCTCTTCTTTAGAACTCAGTCAGCGTATTGACCTTGACAGCAGCATTCCAGCTACTGCTGGCATGAAAGCCTTTTCTTTTGCGTCACTCTTCACACCGGACCTTGGAGTTTTCCCATTCCATTTTCTTTTTTTAATCTCCTTTTGGCTGTATCTTATACTCTTGAAATCTTATTACGATTTCTGGTATATCCTGTGTATCATTACAATGTATTTATTTTAATTCCCTCCAGACTTTCCAGAGCAGTATGCAAAACCACGGTCTGGATGCTGCCTTGTCTCTGAAATCCCACGACAGCAGCTGGCTCCTCTCGCAGCACAAGGACTTGATGCTTGGGCTCGCAGAGGTGCAGTGGATATTTAACAGTTGTTAGATTCACACAAAGAATAGTAGCAGGATTACACGAATGCAATACATGTGACAAATCAAACTCCAAAGTCCCACAGATTATGAACAGAGGGCCATTCTCTTAAATACCGTCTTAAACCTTAAGAAATGGTACACCACATTGTTTTCACTTTCCTCCCACTTCCTGTCATTACAGGTATCTCCGTGTTCCACTCTGACAGGACTTCTACTTGCACTTTCTCTGTGATCAGCCCTTGAACTTTTTTATCCATGAGTTGCCTAAGAAGCCTGTAACCCTTTCTAAAGGAAAATATTAGAAGTTGATATTATAATTTTTGGAAGTGTTACGTAAATTGTATTTTATCCAAAGCTAAACAGCCTTTAACTGTTCAAGAGAACATGTTGAATTTAGCATCTAGATGGTTTTATTTGCTTACGTAGTACTAAGAATGGACATTTCTATGCCTTATGTGATGTGCAAATTCCATAGGTTCCTCAATCTGTTCCTCTTAGACACCAACAAGCTTTAAAAATGTTTGCTCGTTCTGAATGTACTTAAAACTATCTAAAATTACACCAGTGGATCAATACTTACTGCAGTTTGAACTTGAGTGCTTGTATAGCTAAACTTTCACAGAATCCTTCCACAGCAAACTTAGATGCAGCATAAACATCATTAAATAAGATACCTGATGGTACAAACAAAACATCCTGAGAATGTGATTGTATTTAATTTCCCCACATTTCTACAGTCTACGTTAGAAAAATCCATGTGTACACCAAATATGAATACTGATTTTTTTGCCTGTGTTCTCAAAATTGCTTATTCTAGGGAAGGATGCTTGACTAATGCTTTTCCTCCTCCTAGCTGGTGCTGTGATCTCTTTGGATGCTATTAAATGTTTTGTAGTTCAAGGTATGCAAGCGTCTGTACAGGCAATGCCATCTGCATTATTTATTAGCAAGACTTTAATCGGCTGCAGATGAACACAGAAGGAGAGTGCAGTGTAGGAAATACAATTATGCAAGAGATCCAGCTTGCATCTGAGTGATTTAGAAAAAGCACTAAATTAATACATTTCGGTGGATAGGTAAGCATTGTATTAAACAATAACAACTCTTGGAGTCTGAATTGGGACCCTTGCTCACCAGAATAACCCAAGTAAGATCAATGCCACTCTTGAAATAATTGAAACCAATATAGCCAGAGCAGATGGCACGCAAGAGTGGGATCATCATTATCTCTGGCTAAAATTAGACTCTGTGGAGATTTATGAGAGGAAAAACTTTACAAGAAGATGGTACATTTAGTTCAGGACACGACTGGATTTTATTCTACTATTATTGTGCAGAGGGTAGTAAGCATGTTTGCCTATCCCTATAAAATTTTCCAGTAGGAAAGAGAAAAGTAATGCTACTAAGCCCTGTTTTTCAGATAATAATATAATTAACAAATAAAAACAGAGTTTGAGTTACAACTAGGAAAAAAAAAGTATATATTACATAATTCACTCTGCAGGCTTTGTTTTTAAAATGTCTGAAGAGTAGTTGTGTAGTAACATACTAACTACATGCATAAAAACCATCAGGTCTAAGTGCTGTGCTTTTTATAGGCTGAACTTCAGCATTATAAGCACAATAGTTACATGCTAGCTCCTACTTTTTTCTTCTTTTCTTTTTTTCAGATAAAAAGCTTTAGATTTCGAATACCAGACTCTTAGTGGAAACAAACAAACAAACAAAAAACCAAAGCAACTTTGCCTTGTATTCCCATAACACTGCTTATTATAACTATATGGCCGCTCTTTCTCCTCTTCATGTCAGGCAAAATCTCCTTCAGGAGTCGAACCAATCCAAAGAAGTTGGTATCCATCACAGTTTTCATTTCATCTATGGTCTGACATTCAATAGGTCCAATGAGCCCCATTCCAGCATTGCTAACTGCACAAAATAGAAAACAACAGTAAGCAATAACCTCCACAAACATCAACTTCTAGTATTTACTGGAAAGCATTTGAAAGTGAGGATTAAGAATTAAATGATCCTTAAATAATGCTTAAAGAAGGGATTAAAAGATGGTCTTGTGTGAGACCTCACATGGAGTGCTGTGTTCAGCTCTGCAGTCCTCAACGCAAGAAGGGTATGGGCCTGTTGGAGAAAGGCTGGAGGAGGGCCACAAAGATGATCCGAGGGCTGGAGCACCCCTCCTACAAGCAAAGGGCTGAGAGAGTTGGGGTTGTTCAGCCTGGAGAAGACAAGGGTCCGGGGAGATCTTATAGCGGCCCTCCAGTACCTAAAAGGGGCCTATAGTAAGAATGGGGAGGGACTATTTATCAGGGTGTGTAATGACAGGACAAAGGATAACAGTTTTAAACTAAAAGTGGGTAGATTTAGGCTAGATGTTAGGAAGAGATTTTTTACAAGTTGCCCAGAGATGTTGTGGATGCCCTCTCTAGAAGTGTTTAGCAAAACAGTATGAAAACACTTCTTGTTGAATGATTTGTGAAGTACAATTACAATTCTTAATTGAAAATGAAAGTACCCTAACTTTCTTTGAATTTGTTCTTTTACTCGGTAACTCCCGAATGCTGTTGCTTTCACTGTAAATAGGGCTATGCTTCATCGATTGGGCAGAAACTCTTGTACTTGATGATGCCAATTTAGGCAAAAGTTCTCACATTTACTAAGGCACTCCTCTGCGATGAGGTTTCTCCTCTGTAAACAGGGAAAACAAGCTTCCCTACTTCATAGACGCATGGTGAGATTTAATGCACTCATGTCTGCGTGAAGCCTTAAGAATCCTGAACAGGATATACTATGTAATTATTATGACTTTGATAATTTTTTTTAAAAGACACTAGTGAGGCTTCTCCAGGGTATTTGAGAAGATGCTAAATAGAAAACAGGCTATCTGTTCATAGCATACACGTGCTGTACTTGCCTAGGACATCAATCCTTCTGTCAGGGATGCTATTCACACAAGTTTTAATAGACTGTTCATCACAGACATCCAGTTGTTTAATCTCAAGGGTTTTGCCCAGCCTGCGACCTGCAGCTTCCTCGAGTGGCTCCTTCTTGGCCAGATTTCGCATTGTGGCATACACTGCAACAAACCAGAAGCAACAGCTATCAGAAATAAAACTTTTCCTGTGGCAGTCTTACTGAGAACTATTGGTTTTACATCCATATGTTAAAGATCAGTGATAGAACCTAGCTAAAAACTTAAAAGTAGGAAGAATCTGTTTTCAACATATATTGCCACTGTTTTCCTGGAGTCTGGTTCTGAAATTAGGAAATTCGAAAGGAGAATTAAACCACTATGCACATGAAGAACATGCAACCTATGAAGATATTATCGTCACCAAAACTTTAAATAATGGGTATCAAGTTATGCCGCTGAATCATTTTTATGTACCTAAAGCCTAATTTTGGATTCTAGGTTTTGTTGGGTTTGGTTTTGTGGGGTTTTTATCACCATCAACGTGTCAAGCAGAACAACCATGATTTTATTAAAAAGTGGAAGGCGGGTACTTCCTTAGGACAGCAAAAAAATGTTTGCATTTGCAAGCTACTTGTCAAAATAGTAGTTTTATCATTATTGTCATCATTGTAGCCTAACTACCCAGATAAATATGAACCTGCATCCAGTCCGTTAGCAGTAAAATACTGTGAGAGTAAGTGTGAGAAGCTGAACTACCACAGACTGTTGGCTTTGCCTTGCCGTCCATTTTCAGTCTTAGCAAACATCCCATTTTGCAGCAAAAAGACAAATACCAGCCCCTTTGCTCACTTTCTTTTGCCTACGCATGGTTGGAATAATGAAACATGCTTTAAGGAAAAAAATAGCTAATTTCAGAACGGTTTTCCCAAATGAATTTCTTTGGTCCTCAAATGGGCACGTAGGTTTCATTCAAAGAAGATTTTAGCAGCCAGAAGCAAAGCCAACTACAGCCGTGAATGTATATCCAAAGTAGCACAATGCAGGCATTTCCAGCTATTCGTTTTTTTCCTTTTTTGTAAACTGTTCAGTTCAAGCAGCTGTTCACCTTCAATACAGGTAGAGAAATATCATCTCTTTACAGAAAGCAGTGTACTTTCACTGTATTGTATTTTCATGACAGTAGGAGGAGGGAAACCAACAAGAAATAAGTCATCAAACTGAATACAATCACCTGTTAAATTACAGAGGGAAAAAAATAGCACTGCCTTGAGGAATACCTTTTTATAAAGATAAATAACAGATGCATTTTTACCTTTAAATCTTTTCTGTTCATCTTTTGCCATTTTTACAGCTAAGGCCAGTCCAATTCCCGAGGAGCAACCTGTAATGAGGACATTTCTTCTTGCCATTTTTTTCGCTGGGTGGTTCAAGCAAGCGTTCTTGTTCAGAGGAGCAACAACCTAAATGCAGCTACAGTGTAATGTCATTGGCCTTTAATGCTATCTCCAGCTTTCCTGAGTCAACAGATCTGAAAGTGCACACCTGGACCCTGCGTGATTAAGGGATAATCTCCAACTAGACAAAATCAGAAGCAGATGCTCCTGCATGTGCTTATAATCTGTGTTATCAACGTGGACTATATTTAACACTACACTTGATTACTCTTTAAAATGAGACATTTGTAAGCAACGTGATTTATTTTTTTGATAGTGAAATAACCAGTTTCCACAATGTGGCAGGAAAAGCCTTGCCACAAGTACAATCAGTCTGTAATGTCAAGTCCTCCACTCACATCTATGGGAAGTAAACTGTACCCACACTGGGATCCCTCTGCCAAAAGTGTTCAGACTTCCTACATTTCCAGTGCCCTCCTCGTTCTTTTACAACAGAGTGACAAATGGTTTTCTTCCCTGATGCCTTACCGTTATTAAGAGTCCTAATAGGCTCTACAGAAAAAGTAAATTGAAAAATGGGATGTGGATTTGGATAGAGACAAGTTGTTTGGACAGATTCCTCCCACTTCTTTTTGGAACTTTTCCCAACCAAGAATAGCTGAAGTAAGCAAGTACGGCAGCAGTGGAGAACAGCCAGGCTCACGTTGAACAGACCAGCTTCACTACATTCTTGCTAACACTGAAATCTCTCTGAACACTTTCTATTCACCAATTGACAAGCTGGAAAAAACACACATTAAAAACCCCTCAAACATCAGAACTAGCATGATGTCTGACTCAGTTTTAATTTCAGAGAATATTCCACTTTGTAGATAATCTCTGAATTAAACAGGGGGACACTTGGACTGGTGATTTGCTGCAGCTCGCCTTTAACATACAGTAACTGTAGGCATGCTACATCCAGAAAGAAAATCAGTCTCTTGTGAAATTTATAACCTATGCTGAGTGGCAGAAAAAGAATCACCTTAATAAGCAATTAGCCTTCTGAACAGCATTCAGCTAACTGCAATGCCATTATGCACAGAAAAATATTTTCCAGGATTCAATAACCCCTTGTTAACATAACACAGTTCAGAAGAATTAACTTAGTGTTCCAGGATTTGCACAGATGTAAATTGGTTAGTAACTCCAGGAAAGCAGGACTCTACAGAAACATTTACCTGAAATTATGTTAGGAAAAAAAAACATCCTTCCTTTCCACAACAAATAAATTTACTTGCACAGTATTGACAAGTAGAATGATTAACTTACCAGGCAAGCAACAAAATACCAAGACAGCAACTGAAGTTGAGAAAATGCAATTATGATCCTACTTATTTATCAGGTTTGACCCACAATTTTACCAGCGAAGATAGCATCCAGATACTCAATTTTAGTGCAAACCTTATTTAGCTGATTCAGATATTAGGCAAATTGCTTTTGCTGGTCATGCACATTTATATTTAGTGCATGCAGGAGAAGCAAGTGAGGCTTTATGTAACACTACCTTAGTGGATTTCCACTAGTGTTGCGATGCAACTGTAATTACAGATCGGTTGCATTTTCCACTTGAAATCCTGGTTTGTAGGGCTTACATGTTCCTTTGCTTCAAAAAAAAGTCTGAAATTTGATGCATAGTTTTCTAGACCAAAGGCAAATTGGTCTGCCTAAAGAGAGGTAAAAAATTAAATAGTTAATATTTTCTAATTGTTACAATGGTCAACCTACTTCTAATGTTTTTCATTTATTTTTATGTAGAGAAACAAATAGCTTGATTTAAAACACAATATATTTATTTCCCTAAGTAAAAAGTGTTTTTTTTCCTTACATCATAGTTTTCAAAATAGCAAAATAAAAAAAATCTTAAACTGCAGAAATACTTTAGAGGAGTGTATCTTGACCTTGTCAACAGTAGCAAAACGTGTACCTAGTTTTGTATAGCCACTTGAAGTAGAACTTTACTAACTTGATTTTCTGAAGTACGAATCACATGTCTTATTGCACACAAATCACATTTGCATTAGTGACTCAGACTTAGGCGTCATAACCATATTTGCAGTCTGATGCTTATGTAAATACAGAAGTGTTCGAAATGGGGGCCACCAGCCATTTATACTAGCTAAGCTGTGTAGTAGTTTTGGAAAACTAGAAATAAATATGGTTTAGGGTGTGTAGGTATGATGTCTTTATTATAAGCAGTAATTTTAGTATGAATTTTGGGGGGGAAAAAAACAGCTTT
>WEIS01056181.1:10893-22539 GCA_013389965.1 Todus mexicanus | reverse complement strand
TTTATAGACTCGTCATGACCTGAGTTGAGGGATGCTGTTGCAAAGCTATCTTAAATCACTTTAGACTGAGCCTGGATAAGATTAAATGGACATAAAAACATTTGTTCATAGCATTCAGAGTAAACAAAGTTATAAGTTTATAAGAAAATATAAAATAAATAAAATTTAAAACCCCCAACACACTACCTAATGTTTAATCTAGTTACATTAAGAATTAATATTTTTTCCTCATTCCCCCAAATGTGCAAGAACAGAGTTAGGAAAGCCAAAGCTCACTTGGAATTTAATCTGGTGAGCGATGTGAAGAGCTTCTTCAAATATATTATGTTTGTTATGTTTTTTATCGTTATATTTATTGCTTTATGCCATCTAGTGGACTCTGCGTTCAGTATCAGTTTCAGTAACTGCGAACTTTAAACATATTAACAGATGCTATTCTAATATGACTTTTTCATGTTTTCTTGATACATGATTGGATAATTGAAGATCTCATGATGATGCATAGGACAAGTTGCCTTGTTACACACTTTAAGATGGAAGGAATTAAACAAACTTAAATAACAAATGTTCAAACTTATTACTAATTTGAAGTGATGCCAGATTTTTTTTTCTTTGAGTGTTACATATGTGTTTGTTCTTAGTTTGGCTGAAATTTTGACTATGAATAATGAGGTGCTGAAATAAGTCAGCTGACCAGAAAATAACTTACAGCAAGATTGCACTGTGTAGAGTGTTTAAGGATTATAATATTATACAAAGAG
Organism: Todus mexicanus; assembly: GCA_013389965.1. NCBI lineage: Eukaryota > Metazoa > Chordata > Aves > Coraciiformes > Todidae > Todus > Todus mexicanus. Next base: position 21,778 of record WEIS01056181.1, on the reverse strand, counting down.
GCATAACTGCAGTTTTGGGATTTGACTGTCCTGAAGAAATGTTGTTGCCCTGAAGGGTGAGTTTATTCTTAAAAAGACCATTGCTTTTTTTAATGTAAGAGGGAAAAAAAATTCTGCCTCTTCTTTGCTAGCCAAGGAGTATTCTAACATTTCAGAACTGTTTAACCCGTAATGTTGATAGTTAAATGTCAGGTTCTTTGATTAATTTGTCAAACAAGCAAACAAAAAACCAAGCTATTGGATAACAGGTTTTGAGACAGACATACTGGCCCTGCAATTTATCTGTTATATGTATTCACATACTTACCCATTCAAGTGCTGTTTTGTCTGTAGTAGGTCCGTACAGCAGTTGAGTTACTGCTTCTAGAGAAAAGTAAAGTAGTTGCAGCAAATGGGCTGAGACAAACATTTCTGACGGCTGATTAATTCTATCACAGAAATTTGGCAGGCACTGTTTATACTTTCCATGTACAATGTTGGCAATAATCAGTCTTCATAATGGATGTTGTATTGTGGATCTTTTTATCTTGTAACACTTTTAAAGTTTTTGTCAGGCAACTTGGTATCTTAAAAACTCAGCTGCAGAAATCAGGAAATGCGGTTCAGTTTTCATTCAAGAAATTGTGTTTATGGTCTTTCGTTCCAAAATTAGAATATGCTGAACTAAGTATGACCCTAATCAGGCAAAAATAGGAAGACTTGAGGAATAAACCCACAAACCTCCATGTTTAGTATTCTTTAAAGTTAAGATTTTAAACCCCATGATTTTAGGATTTAAATTGACAATATTGTACATAACTCTGGCATGGTATAGCTGAATTTGGGCAGTTTGCATTCTGGCAATTCATACCAGTTGTGGACGGAGCTGCCAAATATATTATTGTCTGGAGTTCTGCTGGAATTGAAGCCGCCAAACTATTTTTACTAGCAATTCTGATTTTAAATCACAGTTCCAAAGGAAAAAATTAATTTGCTCTCTATAAAACCCAGTCTTCTATCACATAAGCAGTTATGCCTAGCAAACGGAAATGTATTTTATATTTTTCTGTTAATTTAGAAGAACCAATCCTGTGCTACATGTTCACCTTACACCTGGCACAAAATATAAGATATTAACAAGGAAAAAACAAAACAACCCAACACCCAACCTCTGCTGGCTTTCATGGTAAAGATTTTAAAGGAGGAATAGTAATGACTTGAAGGACACATGTTTCAGTAAAAGCAATATACTTTTACACTGCTGTCAAGCTGTTGAAACATAGAAGCCAGGTTTAACTAAGAAGAAAATCTACAGAGGCCTCTTCTGCTGAGTTGTATTACACTGTGGTAACAGACTGAGTTTTAATTTTAGTCTATAGATATGGGCAACCTGAAACACAGCACCATTGTCAAAACAGAGCACGTGTTTTGTTGTTGTACCTTTGCCTCTTTGTAATAGTAGAGGTTTTACGTCAGAGACTAATGTTTCATTTTATTAAATATTTACCAACAATCTATTGGCCATATGTCATAGAGTTTGCATGGTGACAGATTCAGTATTCGTCACCTTTTCAAGACGATTCTGTTAAATCTGCAGTGTTATAAAGGTTCACAAAGCCCTTTCAGTAACCCAGGTTTTTGTTCTTTGTGCTGTCTTTGCTAAATTGGCATCAGTATCACATTTATGCTCTGTTGAAATGGTTTTCAGGAATGAGCTTTTCAGGACTTTTCTGTGGGGTACCATGGAAGATGTCAGGATTCCTTTCTCAAGTACTGTTCATCTGACAGTATTTGTCTTCAAATATCTTCAAAGTGTGTAGACGTTTTCCATATGGAAACATTTTTGGTCAAATGTTATAATAATACTTAAAAGGCCCTTTTCACTCTTTTGTTGTTTGGATTATTCACTGATCTGGTTCATTTTATATGCTGTTGCAGAATAATCAGCTGAAAGGATTGAGAATATCACAAGTTAAATTTTGTAAGGTTTGGATAAGGCTCATGCTTTTAGTACAGGGAAGGGGGAACGTTCAATATACTTGTTAAAGTTTAATATCTTTTCTGTTTAACGTATTATAGCTTCAAGACCCTCACAGTACACTTCCCTCATCCTGTCTAAATTTAATTATTTCTCTTTTTTTCTCATGCAGAATAATTTTTAAGTAAGATGGCAAAATTATGATAATGTCAATTACAATTAGTAGGATTTTTTAACAGCTTCTAATTTCTGTAATTGCATAACATATATTTACTGCATAAACAGGCATATTTGCATATAACAATAACAAAAAACAATTAGATTTGTTATTCTAATTTATGTGCCATTGTCAGTCTGTAGCAAAGGTGGGAGTTGGGTGGGAAGTCAGGCAGACACAGGTACTTTCATTTCTGTTTCTTCAATACCTTGGTTTAAGCTGCTGAGCCAATGTAGAGGACTCAATAGTCTGGGTCAAAGAGGGGCAGAAATTGTACCACGACTCACAGACAGAGCTGTCCAGGCACTCGACCTCATACTAGAAGAGTATAACCAAAATTCATCTGGGTTTGTTGTGCTAGATCACAGAGAAGCATTCTTGTCAGCTACATTTGTCCTACCTCCTAGAAGGGAATGTTGTATCAGGACCAGTTTGCAAGATGTCATTATGAAAAAAATGTCTTCTTTGGATTTTTATTTTAAAAATCCTTGTCTCTAACCCAGAAGCAAGGCCAAATGCCTTTAAAGCAAGGCTTAGTTAATTGAAAAAATGAGATTGAAAGGAATTGTAACTTTGATTGTGATAGGACAATTGACCTTCTTTATTATTGGCAACTCAATGTGAGTCAGTTAATAATGTTAATATCAGTACTATATCCCAATTTGGAAATTTCCTATGGTGGAAAAAACCCCAGTAGCTGCAAAAAGCCAAATTAATTGAATCAGTTAAAATATTGAGTTTAGTTTGGGGGCTCTGGAATGAGGATTTGTTCCTCCCCCTTTTTGAATTACAGAATAATGGCAAATGAGGACATGACTCACAAGCGAATCTTGTGATGGAACTAGATGTTCTGGAGATAGTCTTCTTTTGTGCTTGGGTCAGACAAACGTTGCTAGACATAAGTTATCAAAACTGACATGGAGCACTCTGAATGGGGTTTTGATGAAATAAAAACCCAACAAAAAAGCCTCTCCTGAATTTGATGTCCAAATCTAAAAAGAAAAAAAAAAAAGTCAACAGCTGAGAAGTTCTCCTTTCCCACATTATATTCAGGGGAAAAATTACTGATATACAACTAGATGAAGGAAGTCAAAGAGAAAAACTGGTTACCTGGTGAAAAGAAACCTGAAAAACATTGTTTAAAACCATTTAAAAAATTATTTTATAGATAAAAAGGGAACAGCCTCAAAGATCTTTTCTACATGAAGGCCGTTTTATAATCAATAACAAAACAAGAACCTCAAAGTCTGTCAATATGTTCCCTTCAATATCTACCATGACCTAAAGATTATTTTTCCTACCATCTGATAAAACACATTTATAAATTCTGTATTTGCTTGCTGAGCTTCGCTTCTTTATGGCTGGAGCTCTTTTTGGGGTTTTCTGGGTTTTGTTTTGAGGTGTTTTTTTAGTATTCTGAACTGCTTGAGGATCCTCAGAGCTTTTTGTTTCTTAGCTGCTTAATCTTCAGTTATAGCTGATGAATATTGCCATAGGTAATCAGAAGCCATCTCAAGTGCTTGTTTCTTTCAGGCCTGTGACTGGAGGCCCTAAGGAGTGGGTGAGGCAGAGCTCTGCACCCAGCTGGCTGAGCCCCAGGTGCTTGGTGTTAGGAGATGCCCCTCGGAAAGACGAAAGGTATGAGCAGTGAATGGGCAGGGCCAGTGTGGGCTTGACAAAAAAAAGTCGACCAGGCTGCAGACCAGGCTGCAGCAGCTCTGAGGAGGGAGGAGGAAGAAGTCATTCAAGATAATACTTCTAGCAGGAGCTTTGTAAAGCCCATGAGCTAAAGGGAGTTTATGGCCCTCAGCAAGAGAATGAACTCACTGCTTCGTTGTAGAAAGAGAGATATAGCTACTTCGAGACAGTATTTATTTTAAGGGGTTTGAGTATAAATAAACTGCTTCCAGAATTCAAAAGATACCTGAAGGTCTATCTGAAACCAGCAAAGAGTGACCTGGCTTGGTGCTTGTGGGCTGGGAAACAGAGATGAAGAACAATCCTTTTCCCCTACTTCATTCATTTCTGGTGCCCACAGCAATCAAGGAAGGACAGAAAGGCCTTGTGCATGCCAGGTGCACGATTCAATAATAGTCCTCCTACAAAGGAGGTTCAACCCCTTCTTTATTGCCAAGGCTCAGGGAATAGAGTGTATGATGAAGTACAATAGCTTTCTTCGTAAATTGTGTCTGTATCTCTTTCAGTCTATGACGCTGTAGTATAACATTTCTGTAGCTGGGAGAGCAAGTAGCTTTTTCCAAGCTGGTAAGAGCTATTCCAAATCAATTCCAAAGTGTTAGAGTGATTCAACCTTCACCTTTTCTGCCAGTGTATGAAGCGTCATCAGCCATGTATGCTCGAGTTCTTGCCAAGTGCACTTATGATTCGGGAGAAAATAGCAAGGAAAAAATGGCTTCATGGCTGTTGCATATTAAAAAGACCTTGAGAGTTTTGTATGTGAAGGATGAAGCTGCCTGCAGTGTACAGAAAAGATCTGAGTTAAGGCAGTTACTAGAAATGGTAGTTCTTTAAACCTGTCATGTGCTCTGGGCCCAAACTGTCAGAAAAGCTATGTTTGCAAAGTACAACAGTTCAGCAACACAAGCAATGTTCGGAATCCTTTTTTCTTTCTAATGTGATGAAAAGCAGAGCTGAGTAAGAATATTTCTACCTTTCGCTATGTGCTGCTCATTCAAAACTCTATTTTCTCTAAAGAATTGTGACAAAACTGAAGCATAACAGGATAAAGTAAAATTACAAAATAGGAACTTTCAGAAACGTGGAAAATTTTGCATATCCCCATGAATACGTCATTTCAACTTTCCAAAAATAGCAAGGTACTTAAAATCAATTGCTATTATTTCTGCCCTTTGCAGAATTATATAAAAATAGTTTTCACAATATGCAACAGGAAAGTCTGGCCATGCTCTCCCTGGGGATTTAGAATGGTAATGTACAAATGACTTGCCCTTGTCTTGAGGGATTCAAGCCATGAAATAGAAAGTGAATCAGCATTTGTTTCCTTCTCCAAACAGTGGATGTTTTACGTTATTGGCATTTATATTTTGAGGGACTATATATGTGCATGGAAGGAAAAGGTTCATTTAATTAGTTTAGAAGAGTTACCCTAAAGACAGATATTTCATTTTATTTTATTTTAAATGATCTAAACTACAGATATATCTTCAAAGCAAAGAATGGTATCAGAGTCTATCTCTAAGTTTTATTACTATTAGATTTTATGATAGTGTGTTAATGTGAAGCTTTGAGTTCAAACATCAGAGAAGCTGAAATGAGTGAAATCTAGACCTAGTCAAAGGTCCTCTCTTTACAGGTTGTTGAGAGAAGTGCAAGTGGTCAGGTAATTTGTAATTTTCCTCTTATAGATATGGGAACTCTCATTATTCATTTAAAGAGAGGAAGAAGGAAAAAGAAAAAAAAACAAAACCACAAAAAAACCCAACCCCAAAACTATAAACCAGAAAGTCATCTAGGGCAAAATTATTTTCCCGAAAAAGGACATGCTGTGATAGTTGTAACTTCTTGAGAATGGGGCTTTATAAGAGAATTGTTGACAGATCTTTTGCAGTTGGATACTTCAGTTCTTCATTTTGTTCTGTTCCTAGACATGAAAAGTATCTGTTTCAAGAACTTAATTCACAAATTGGTCTGCTTTGAAATGTTAAAGTCTAGAAAAATATGCTAACACAAAAGAACCTTTATTCATAGAATCAGATAAAGAATGTTAATAATAGAGTTGCTTCAAACTCTTTATTAAACTCAAATCAGAAGCTATAAATTCCTTTTTCCAAACAATTTTTTGTTTTAGTTTTTGTGCGTTTGTGTAGTATGTCCTTGTGAAAAGGCAATTTCAGTATGTTTTTAGAACACTGTGTATGTATGTGTGTATTTAGACAACCTAGAAAGAAATATCTTCACTTAAAAATAATTAGTATTTTAATGGCAGGTCTATGTATTGTGAACAATACTGTGAAATGATCTTGACAGTGATAATAAAATTTTATTCCTATGTGGAGAGTTTATATTAATTAACTGTAATAAGAGGACAGAAACTATTCTTCTAATTTTACATGTGATTCTTTTTGGTACTGTGTTGCAATAGATTCCAGTTTCCTGCAGGTCTCATTGCTAATCTACAGCGCACACATGTTGTTCATGAACCATCAGTCATTTCTTGCACCTGGTTGAACTCTCAGGTGGAAGATGGGAATTGGGAAATTACTCTCTCTGCATACAATGGTAGTTTACTGCAAAGATCAGCAGCAAAACGGAGGTAAGTAAGCAGATTACATTTTTTTTATGGTGACTAGACATTTGTGTGTGTGTTTTAGAACTATGTTGTAGTACAAAGTACAGTGTAGAATTTCTTTAAGTGACATTGAATTGCTGGAAAAGTGATTTTCTAGTAAAACTGCAATTTAGCTTTGTAGTGGTTCACCTAGAAGAAAAAACCCTTAAGACTTCTTAAAAAGAGTATTTTAAATGAAATCTCTGCTATAAAAATTATTGCACTTTGTCAGAGTGTAAGAAATTGTGCCTTGTAATAGAAAGCGTTTGTTAGTTGAGGTTTTACTTCATTGAGATTTAGGCAGGTTTTTGAGACTGGTTTTTCTTTTTGGTTATAGTAAAGGAGATTTCTGAAGTGTGCTTTTAAATTTTGGCCTTCGGCAACAACAGGCTTAATAGCTCACATTCATAAAGCAGACTTTTTTTTTAATTTTCTCCCTGGAATTTGTTTATAACACTGTGGGTTTTCTTAACTTGTGCTCTGCATTTGTGTAATAAGACTTGCAAATATTGCCTATGATTTTGTAAATTAAAAATGGATGCTGAATAGTGACTGTTATTGAAGGACAATATGGCCATTGATCCTAAACTCACATGAAACTGCAGGAAAAAAAAATCTTACTTGGTAGGAAATCAGCTGAAGGTGGGTGGGCATGGAGCTGCTTTTCACTGTGATATGTGAAAGACAGAAAACCTCTGCTGGCTTGGTGCTGTATGCTGAGGAGACTTCTAATGGGTTTTGCACATTTTATTTCATGTTTCAGTGTATAAAAAGCCTTCTTCAAAATATACTAGTTTGGGTAAATTAAAATAAACTATCTTCAATATTTATCCATAACAAAAGCATGGGTATCTTTGTTTGAGTAGCTCCTAACGAATGAAACCGGTTGTAGTCTAAATACTAAATAAAAGTCTACAATTACCTGCACAATTGTGAGGGAGAAAATACCACGAGCTATTGGAGCTTCTTTAGTCCTTTGTGAAGAGGAAGAGTTGCTTGCCAGTAATTTTTAGAAAATTATGACTTTTATTTTCCAATTTAAAATTTTCCACTTTAATTCTGTTTCAAGAAGTTCCACATCTCAGAATATAAATTCCCTCTTAGCACTGGAAAGCTTCTGGAATAACTTTTATTTCTCACTGTTGTATTAAATTTGTCATAGTCAAGTGCTCTTCGATGTCCCAAGCCTCAGCATTTCAAGAGTTTTTGTCACTTTTTCACAGCAGTTCTTAGAATTCTTATGGTTAGTCAGCATAACCCGAGGAGATATGAACTGTGATGCTGAGGAGAATTCCTGGAAAAATATGACCAAGTGAAAAGAATTTAATTTATAAAAGAAAAAACTTCCAGTCTGTTAGCAATGAGTAAGCAGCTGAAGAACTCTAAGGATAGGTTTGGGTTTGTTGTTTTGTTTTGGGTTTTTTTCCTGTATATCAGTCAGGTCACTGCTTTTCTTTCTAGCACAACTTCTTGGGGTGTTTTAATTAAATTTATATAGAAACAGCTGTAAGTGGAGAGTCTGTGTTCTTAGGGACTATATTTCTAAAGGCGGTGCATTGTTTAAAAGCAGGAAATGTAACTGTCTTAGTCACTGGAATGTCACACTTTTAAATATCCCCTTTACTTGCATGATGGTTTTAATGATGAGCTTAGTGGGTACTCCATTCTTTGCAGTCTGACAGTACATGTAGTTAAAAGCAAAATAGCTGATGTTCTCAAAGAATTAAATATTCAATCTGACTGAGCAGAAACAATTGAATAACTATAGAGAGGCACTAGAAGAGCTGCAGATAGTTTAATAGATGTCATCGATCAGAGAAGCAAGCACTGTACAAGAAACATGGCTTGGTGTTTGGGATCTGTCTGCACTGAAAGAGGGATTAAGAGCTCCATCCAGGACACTGGCATAGTTGCAGCTGCAGGCAAAGACATAATCACCTCAGCTTTTTCCAAGTTCCTTCAAAAGAAAAAAGTCTGAGGTATGATTGTTATTAGCAAACTAATATTGTCTTAAGATAAACTTGCTTGTTTGAAAACAGGCTATAGGAGAGCAAAACAGTGTTCATCCCTAGAGATTCATAAATGAGTCCTTTCAAGTTAAATTCTCCTGCCTGCTTCATGCAAGTTTCTATTAGTCACAGAGCGTTTAGAGCATCTACCTCAGAGTTTCCTCGGGGTGAGGAATTTGAGGAAATACTAAAGATGTGATGGAATATCAGCTTTTCAAGGCCTTTCTTTTGAAAGAATTTCTTGAAAAATCAGGATTTTAAAAAATTTGTATGTTTAAATCTTACGACATTGTATAGAAGTTCAATAGGATGTCAGACTTCAGGTTTCAGAAGTTACTTACATGAGAGTTTCTGGTGACTTTGTAACTTGATATAGCCAAAATTTACTTGAAAATGAGCTGACGTTTACCCTACAAATGTTATGTAGAAGGTGCTGAAATTTTGTGACCTGTGAGTTTATTGCAGTCAAAAAGAAGAGTCATTTCATTTAGAGATTAATACATTATGTTTTTCACTCATTTATACGTAGCATTGCCGTGCAGGTGTAATTCCACGTTGATGTGTGAAAGTGGCCTGGTTTACTTTCTACAGAAAAGTTTACTAAGAATAAAATTGGCTTCTGACTGAATAAGAATAAAGTTAGCTTAGAAAGAGAACACTGTGGCAGTATGTATAAAATGATGTTACAGAATTTTAAGTAGGTATAGGATCTCTCCTTATCAGAACCCTAACCCTCCAAGGACACCGGTGCTTCAAAAGGCATGGCAAGGGGAGCACGGCAATGCCCCACACTCAACCCACCCGCACTTTTTGTACACAGAACTGCTGGGGCCTGTATCTGCCCAACCTCAAAATCCTGTTCTTGCCACCATTAGGGTTAGGGTTAGAGTTGGGCTTGAGAAAAGTAGAAACCCTACAGCTCCAGGGATACTGGAACTTCAAAAAGCATGGCAAGGGGAACACGGCAATGCCTCACACTCAACCCACCCACACTTTTTGTACACAGAACCACTGAGGCCTGTGTCTGCCCAACCGCAAAATCCTATTTTCGCCACTATTAGGGTTAGGGTTAGGGTTGAGAAAAGTAGAAACACTACAGCTCCAGGGACACTATTGCTTCAAAAGGCATGGCAAGGGGAGCACGGCAATGCCCCACACTCAACCCACCCACACTTTTTGTACACAGAACCGCTGGGGCCTGTGTCTGCCCAACCTCAAAATCTTGTTCCCGCCACCATTACGGTTGGGGTTAGGGTTGAGAAAAGTAGAAACCCTACAGCTCCAGGGATACTGGAGCTTTAAAAGCCATGGCAAGGGGAACACGGCAATACCTGAAACTTGACTCATCCACACTTTTTATATACTGGACCCCCTTCCTCATTCTTTGTCAACTCTTCTGCAATGTTTTTTGTCTGGGTAGAATTCGAGATAGCACAGTTACTGTTGTTTTTAATTAATTCTAAACTTTCAGTTCTTTGTTGCGTGAAATATTTGTTATAAGGTTTTTTTGCTTGCTTTTATGTATGTATTTTTTCTATCTTTATATGTTCATAGCAAAAGAATTACAGTAATCATTATTAACAGAGATTACTTCATTCTTTACTTTGGTGTAAGTTGATGTTATGAAATATTGATATTCATAAGAGTTTAATGAGAGTTAAATGGTTAAAAATACAGTGCCTTGTGCTTTTATGTATTCTTACATTGTATTGCTTGCATCAAAATGCTAAAATGATCAGTTAAGATTCCTATCTTTCCTTTCTTTTAAAAGAAGATACCTGCATCTTTCTTTCTTTTTTTTTTTTTTTAATTTTTCCCCAAAGGGAATCTGGATCAAACTAAAAGTGAGGAATTCTTGGCAATAAAAAGCCATTTTCTTCTCTGAAATGCACATAAAAGTGCAGCTGCCCTGTTTACTCAATGGCAGGAAAAGCTTATCCCTTTCTGACCCTGAAAAAAGCTCTTCCTGTATGTGTGATGGAGAATATTTCCAGGCTGCATCCTCATCTCTTCTCATTAGCCTGATCACAGACTGGAAAATGCTTGCCTCTGAGTGTGTGGCAGGACTTCAGCTTGAGCACCATCTACAATCATAGAGAAGCAGTGTGATAAGGAGTCATTCTAGGATCGTGTAAAATGTGGCTGACACTATTCCCTCACTTAAAGGAAGAGAGGACTGACTGAGGTCTATAGCATTTTGCAAGCAGGTAGAGGCCTTTTATGGCACTGACAATCTGCGGTAATCTCTAGCCTGAGAGGTAGGCATGGTCTAAGTAAAGAATATGATGCTAAGATAAAGTTGAAGGTCTATTTTGCCTAAGGCTTTTTTGTCCAAACATATTTCTATTTGCTTAGCAGAAATATTTTTGTCAATAGAAGACTTAAAAAGCAAG
>WEIS01056172.1:11968-22872 GCA_013389965.1 Todus mexicanus | reverse complement strand
AGAGGCCACAAATCTTGTTTGTGCTTCCTGTTGCAGAATGTTTATTACACAAGCAATCAGCAGCTCCATGTGGGTGTTCTGAGTCCCACTATGAACAGCAGGCCCAGGCTCATTGAATGCAATTATGCCAAAGCCAAGAGAATGAAGCTTTACTGGCAGTTTACTCAGGTAATTCTTACTCAGCAGACATTTCAGAAAGTTCAACAGTTCTGTTTCTGAAGCGCGAGTAGTCTGTTTACTAACAGCACAGAACCAGCTTTACCCTTGCTTGCTTTGCACGGAGCCAGGAAGCTCTGTTTACATTTGATTCCAATGTCAGCTACCTCAAGAGGTTATAAAACTTGTATTATATTTTCTGAGTTCACAAGTTCACGAGTTGTTTCTAAGGCAGAGTGACTGCTACGCTACTATCTCAATTTTTTTCAAAAAGTGATTTTAGTAGAGTCAAATGCAAAGAGAAGGAAGAAGAACAAGAAGCAGAAAGCTCTTCTGTCGTTGTTTGTTTTTCTGGAAGTAGCAACTCAAGAAAAGAGGGTAGTGGGTCATTGCTGGTAACAGCCTCATCATGAGCTACTTGTGCAGTTCTTACGAAGGAAGGGGAGGGAGGGAAGGCAGGGGTGGGATGAGAGCAGGACATCCACACCTGGAAGCCACACTTTATAAATGATGTAGAATTACAAGGGAGAACTATAAAGAAGACACAAAAAATCTGGAGCTAGAAAGCATGTTCTGTGATTGATACAATACTTAACAGAGATCACTCCGTTCAGTTTAGCTAGGAGAAGTGGCAAGGTGTCTGTCTGGAAGCCTGTCAGTGTTTCCACAGAGTGAGTTAGGCTATACTGAAGACAGAACAGGTTCAAATAGTCGGAAGCTAAAGATAGTGAAATTTGGGCCTTCAAAGGAGGGTAACATTTTCCAAAGGTAAGAATTAAGACATTGGAAATTCACCATGTCAGGTACTGACCTGTCAGTTGCTTAGGATAAATAAAATGAGATTGCAATACAAATACTTCATTTAGCTTCTGTGAAAAAATTAATAGCTAATGTGAATTTCACTGTTCATAGTTGCTTCTCTGCAGTCTTAGGGCTACAAATCTAGTTGGGTACTGCAGCCCGTGGACTGAGGCTCACCATTAGGTAATTTTATTCCTCACCATTAAGGTAATTTTATTCCTGCATTTTACTTTTTCTGTATCATCCATCTAGGTTTGCAGATATTTTCTGCAAAGAAGTTAGTTGTTGTTTTCTTTGACTTCAGCAGCCATGATCAGTATAGTTTAGGACATCAGTAATACAGTTTAGCACCTCCTTGGTACAGAGAGCATTTGGACAGTGATCAGTAAAGCATATTAGGAACATAATTTGTATTTAAAGTGATCCCGATCTTTGTCTTTAAAGGGTAGCTCTCATGCAGCAGACCTAACCTGGAGACATCCTGCCTTTTGCTTTCAGTCTCCCCAAGGGCAGAGTTTAAATTATGTCTGCTCTCAGTTGTAACAATAGCCTTCATGTGATGGGGGGAAGGGGCCTCACTGTGGCCATCTCTGCACTTGCTACTTTGGTAGCATTTTTAAAAAGTATAATTAGCATATTTATTTAAGTAGTATTTCAGTGACATTTTAGTACTGTCCCCTTTATTCAGTGATTGCTCTGTATAACTCAACCCTCTGGTGACAATGGTTTCTGCTCCTGAGTACTGCTGCTCTTCTGTTACACTCATGACATTAGATCTCGTTTGGGGGGCAGCAGTAGAATGCATTGGTAATTTAACTACTAAAACTTCAAATATGGTATTTAACTACCTTAGGTTTGTTTTCTGTCTGTATTTTCATTCCATGTTCCAAATACAGTGAAGGTGCAGTGCTGTTAAAGTGGACTCTCTGGATTGTACTTAGGTCTTCTACAAAGACATTTCTGCCCAGGAGAAGTGAAAGCTAATTAGTTGGTTCCTTACGATAAATTAAGAGTGAAATGAAATAATTAAAAACTTGCTGTTCAAAAAGGATTTTGTTAATACCCAATGCAATCAAAATGCTGTTATTTCTCAACATACAGCACGATACACAGCCCCGTGTACGTTCTGTAAGCTAGAAGAAAGCTAACGAGAGTAATCAAGGCTTGCCAAGATAAACTGATAAATGCCATCTGAAGTGCTCCCATTTAGTCTGGTGAAAGGATGTCTTTCCATGAGGACACTGAAAGGTGTCTATCTGGAAAGAGTCGTCTTTACTATTTTTTAAAGCTTTGGTATTTATTTTTCCATATTATGTAGTGAGCAGAACCACTGAAAATGAGAAAGACTAAGTATTGATGCTTATTTAGTCTTGAAGTTTCTGACATATTAATTAAAACGTAGATGCTGGCCATAGCTTTTTTTTTATAGCACCTTCCTTTGGCTGCAAGTACGCATTGATTGCTCTGGATTCTCTGGCCATTCAACAAGAGTATTGGTAATTAAAAATACAGCAATGCAAGTAGAGAACTGTCTCAGAAAGGGAACAGGCACAAGACATACCAACCAGAGCAGGATAAATTAATTAAACAAGATTTCCCTGGCCAGCACAGAAATCATTATTTGCCCCGCACTCCAGACATGTATCTTAAAATTTGAATGAGGAAACTCTCACCCTTTTCTGTAAATCGTGCTGTATTGTGAGAGGCTCAGGATAGTCTGTGGTGGGATGCAGATGAGAGAAGACTCTACAGCTTTTTGGAAAAAGGAGGCTTCAGGTAACATCTTCCTTCTCCTTCACATTGCTAAAATGCAATCATGAGAGAAACCCTTATGACAGAAGTAGAAAATAGGGCTCCATCCTCAGCTAGTGGTCTTGCTTCTGTAGATCTACTGCAGAATTATTTCATTCTTAATTTGCATCTCTGATTAGAAGTGTGTCTATGTGTGTGTATATATATATATAATCTCAAACTTGATTTCATTTTTTAAAATTTATCTTTTACTTTGGTTTTAAAACTTCTAAGTTGTGTGGCTCCTTTCCTTTGTAAGCAAGTGGAGTCTCTCAGATGTCCACTGCTACCGTGTGGACAAAATAATGGTTTAATGAGCGCTCATGTGGAGGGAACCACCACCAGTACCTTGAACTGCTTTCATTATACAGCGTGGAGGCCTGGGGAGACTTTGTGGTATCTGTGCAGGACGAACTTGCATCGAGCATTCAAAGCTTGTATTATGTGTTTGTATAATCAGGATCCATCTGAGCAAATTTCCACGCTCCAGTATTTTGTACAGCTGCCAAACACAACGAGACCCAGTAAAATGTAGGCTTCAGTGACATTCTCCCTTCCAAGGCTTCTTCGAGTGTTTATAACTGTAATTATGTCAAATTATGTAAATCAGCCCTGGAAAGACTCCCATCAACTGGGTAGTGTGCAAGAGTTTTATTGTTCAGGTTGTTTGTTAAGTCTGCTGTTAGGGAAATGCAATTTATTTTGGGAATACTTTTGTTCTGTGAAGTCTTTTAGGTGTTTGACCGTTGCCTAGTGCAGTCTGCCTCACCACGCTTTCATTTAATCAGAACAAAATCAGATCTTATAGCAAAATAGTAAGTAATCACCAGAAATTACGTAAGGCAGAGAGGACAGAATAACAAGAATTACATGGTAGTAAAATCATCAGAATGTGACTAAAATATGAATTTAAACACAATATCAAGGAATCTGCTCTGGCATCATGAACCATTAGGAAAGCAAAAACTAACTTCAGCTGCCACCAAGTGCCCCTTATTTAGTACTAAATGAATGCTGCTCGCACCCTGGGAGCTCTTTGTGGCAGGAGCAGGTGCCCGTGCGGTGGGCTGGCAGCGGTGGGCTGGCAGCAGCGGGCTGCAGCTCAGCAGCCCAGGGACATGATGGTCACTGTCCATGTGCTCAGCAAAGCTGCTGGCCCTGGGGCTGCCCTAGTGCCTGCGTTACAAGCTCTGGTGTGTGACAGAGAAGGGGCTCTCAGCTGTGGGAGATGGAGGTGAGTGCACCTGGGCAGGTAACTCCTTGGGGTATCTTTCTGTAAAAACTGCTTATGACCAAAACCATGCTCTAGCTGATACTAAGTTTGTAAGGACACGAGGCAGAACTAAAAACCTAAGAGATTAATCTTTTTAAAGCTGTTCCATTTGGATTCTTTTCAGTACAACAAGCTCTGTTAATTTAAGTAATTCAACTTCCAGTGTGGCTGCACAGCAGGGTAAGCAGAGAGATGCATCTATGTGGGGATGGACGTTTATCTCAGACCTGCCTCGTGGGAGGGGGAGGCTGTGCAGAGCCTGTGCTCATGAGCACTAGCGCTCACATCACGCTAACGTTGCTTTTATGTGTGACCGAGCCAATGCTGGAGGTTTCCATAGGAAATGTTCCAGTTCAGAAGTGTTCAGAGGGGGTAGTTTATGCCATCCTGTGAAGCTGTAAATAAAATTTAGTGCTGATAACTGTAGTTACCAGA
Source organism: Todus mexicanus (assembly GCA_013389965.1). Lineage (NCBI taxonomy): Eukaryota > Metazoa > Chordata > Aves > Coraciiformes > Todidae > Todus > Todus mexicanus. Next base: position 18,416 of record WEIS01056172.1, on the reverse strand, counting down.
TGTATAATTTCCCAGACATCATAGTAGAAATTGCTTTGGAAGGAAAAGGGAAGACAGACGAGAGCAAATGAATTACTCAGTTGTTACAGTATTCCGCAGATTAAATGAGATCTGAATCATCATGTTTAACAGGTATTAGATAATAGATTAAATAGATATTCTATGTAGCTAAGAAAGAATAGACCTTAACACTACTGGAAGCATTTACACCTTTTTTAGTCCTACAGATTCTGGCCTTTGCCAGACAGTCCTTCTGCATTATTCTTACCTGCCTTTATCTCACGAAACGAAAGGGTATGCAGTGCTCCTGCGAGCTAGAACCATTACCACAGCCACATCCCAAGTGAGGAAAGGAGTGCAGGGTGCAGACTGTGTGGTAGGATTAAACTGGAGGCCTGCAAAGCAGAGAATCTCTGTGCCTATTTCTTATGCCCGCCTGCTGAGCAGACACAGCGCAAAAAGGGAGGATAACATCATTAAACAGCAGACAGTTTCCTCCTAATGTCCACTCCAAGTGATCAACCCATACGTTAGCCAAGGACACTGGTGTACAAGAGGGATTCATTTCAGCAGAGCTGCGTGTCTAAGGGAACAATGATCCCCGTGAACTTCTTCAGATTTGTCCATTATGAGAGCCATGGGGTAGAAAAACAGCATCATTAATTTATCAAGAAGTTGAATTATGTTGTACTTCTAACCCCAAAGGATGTAAATACACTCAGTATGTATTTGCAGTGTAAGACGCTGCAGTGCTGTACAGCTAGATAATTACGCAGCACTGTCTGCCTGGCAGCTCAGAACAGAAAGGGATTGTCATCCTGTTAAAAGCAATACCGATTTTGATCCTGCAGGAGAAATATAAATAAAAACAGAACCTAATTAATTAATTGAACCAACAGACTAGGTTAAGCCCTGTATTTTTAGTTGAGGCTATCTGATTTTTGAATAACCAGTGTTGCGAGGGGTTCTGTTTTAAACCTCGGCCACATAAGCACCCTTCCACATGCCCTAGGGGCCTCGGTGCAGTGTTCGTGTATGGGTCTAGTACATCAGCAGCTCTTTTCTTTTACCTTTAGCTACTCTGCCCGCCTTTGGTCAAGTATTACCTTAACGTGCCTGTACTTGATATTTTAACTAACTGAATTACTGCACAAGGAGTTACGGCTGGAGAACAATGAACCTAAAACCATTGTTCTTCTTAGACATAAGTGATAGTAATGTTTTAATTTTCTTTTTGCTCTAGTAAATTTGTCCCTAATTTATGTGCAACCAATATTCTTGTCATATTACTGTAATACACCTATTTTTAAAAAGTGTTTATTTGTTTTTAAACTCCGTGAACTATGTCTCACTGTAAGCCTGCGAAGTCTTTAGTCTCATTTACGCAGAATGGAATTCTTTGGTAAAGTAGTACAAAAATCTGAAGGCATTCAGTCTTTTTCCATTTTGAATACTTGATTGCAACTTAAATATGAAAACGTTTCTGCAAAACACATGCAGAAAAAATATTAAATACAAATATTAGCACATAATATTGTGGGTTTAGAACTGGTATTAAATTTGCTTGCAGTTATTGCTGTAGTTAGCGGCAACCAAAATTTCCTTGTGTAAGTTTACTGTCCTATTTGGAGTAATTTTCTAGTAGCAAGTTTTAATCTTCACAAATTGGGTGCCGAACTGGCCAGCTAGCAAGTCTGTGTGTGAATACAGCAGTATGGGTGCACTTCAAGTCTTTCCCCGCAGATCACATTATGCAGTATTTACTCTCCTGAGGACTACATTTAAGCTCCAAAGACACTTGTGCTGAATTAATTTAGAAGGAAGTTAACACATACCCATGTTTTTCTTTCAAAACAGATACCTTATTTGCATATTTTAGCATGCAATTTTAAATACCACATTTATTTACAAAGAGACTATTTGTTCTAGCTCCACCTGATCTCTCCTCATTTCAAATATCCAGCTAGGCTCCATCCAGAAACTGCAGATGGCAGCTGCTGCTGATCAGGTACTGCCCGGTGTTCTAGTGACAGAAACACAAAGAATGGCCAAACCCAGAGGGTTTCCTACACCTTGACTGAGAGCCAACACTTACCAAATGAAGTGGCTGGGTTGCAGGAGATCTGAGCTCTGTCCTTGGTCCCTCCTTTGCATCGCTGGCCACCCACTCCTTGGCTTCTGCATTCCTCAGCTGCGAGATGGATGGAAGTATTTTTACCTTTAGCATACATCTTTTATTACTTCTAACTTCCCAGCTAACAAGTAAGCACCATGCAGCCTCCCCCCAGCCCAGGGGGATGGAGAGAACAGTTTAATAATCAAATTAAATAATATATATAAAAAAATATAATAATTGTAATGAAAAAGAAGATAACAAAAGGAGAGTGAAAGTAAAACCCCAGAAAGACAAGTGCTGCACAGTGCAATTGCTCACCAATCACAAGGACTGATGCTCAGTCACTGTCCAAGCCATGCCACCCCCAGCGCCCAGTTTATATACAGGGCATGATGTCATACAGTATAGAATACCCATGGCCAGTTTGGGGCAGCTCTCCTGGCTCTGTCCCCTCCCAACTTCTTGTGCCCCTCCAGCCTTCTCACTGGCAGGGCTTGAGAAGCTGAGGAGTCCTTGGCTGAGTCCAAGCCCTGCTTAGCAACAACTGAAACATCTCTGTGTTATCAACACTATTCTCATCCTAAAGCCAAAACACAGCACGGTACCAGCCAGAGGAAGAAAATTAACTCTGTCCCGGCCAAAACCAGGACACAGATGAAAACAAAACGTTGTCGTTATCAAGTCAGCAGAAGTAGCATCTTTAATTCTAATGGAGACAGGAACAATATGTATGTAAATGAGGTCTGGATACCAAGTACCACCCTGTAAGCCAAGATGCAAATGCTTGAGAAACATGTTCACTTGGAAGGCAATAATGCAGTAATGATATGTACAACAAGAAAAGAGGATTTGGTTACGTAGTGAGATGATCAGGCCATCAAGTCTTATATCTTGAACCTGTCAGTGACGATATCCAGTATAAGACAAAGAATAGATTATTTCCATTATTGCCTGAGTAAACCGCACAAGATTTGTGCTGCAGCTGCAAGGACATTCCGTTGCCAATATCAATTATAATCAGCTAATAGATTTCTGTGGTTACTAGGGAAAAAGCCATTTTCCATAACTAGACACTGAGACCAAAGTCCCAAAGAGCCCAGCTTAAATTCCCAAGTTATAATATGCAGATCGATTGAAATACTAGTGCAAATTCATTTCTTAATTTTCTTCAGTTGGCACTCAATTTATTTCTTGGACTCTAGAGACTGGCTTAATCGTAAGCATATAATGACAATGCAAGCAGTTCAGTTTCGGAGTTCGAATGAGTTAGGAAGCTTTCCTATTGAGCACTCGGATGAGAAAACCTAGACTAATTGAATACACCACATGCACACACAAGAAATAAAATTGTCATTCAGTATTTTTGTTTGCCAGAGGAGTTAAATTTTAGTAACAGTTATGTCTCACAGAGAAATAGAGACACGTATTTTCTCTCGTCTATCCCCATAAATCTTTGGGAATCTGTTAAGGTGTGTAGGGAAAATGTCTTACCTTGGGAAAATACAAAAATGTTGAGTTTTCTAATTGTGGCAAAAGCAGTTTCTTATTTGTCTGGCAGAAGATGAATAACAAGGCATCCCCTGCGCTAGGGTGGGTAAATAATAATGCAAACTTTTCTTAACATTAGTTTTCCAGGTACGTGCTGTTTTCATTGGTAAGGAGAAAAGGAGAAAGAATAAGGCAGTAAGGTGCTCTTAGGTGTGATCTTCAGGTGTGTGCTATGGTTGGATTTTCATTAGCAAGCTAATATTGCATCTTGTGTGTGCTCCAAAGTGGGGAGGGAAGATGTTAATAAGTTTTACACAGACCAGCAATGCAGAACAAGCCTCAGAAAGCAATGGATTCAGAAGTGATGATTGCTTCAAAACTAAGCAAAAGGGGAAAACCTACGAATATGCAATTTGCCACATCACAGATCAGAAAACTAATGAAGTAGATTAATTACCTCATCTAGAAGGCCGCCTCAGGCAATGGTCAGTGCTTGCTGTTTCACAGAAATGAGCTCTATTCTGAGCCAGCAGTTCCTGTAACACCAGGAGGAGGATTTCCTTCTTGACTCCTAAGGTGGTCTCTTCACAAAGACCATGATTCGATTTCTCTGAATGATCATCTCAGTGTACCTATAAAAAGTTGATTTATCAGTGCTCTTAGAATGACCCCACCCCACCAGCAACTAGTCAGGTCACTGAACAGTGATGCCTGCAACAATGAATTCAACAAGTCTCCTAGACCCACATAAATCAGAGTAGTTGTTGAAAATGTCTAACTTTTAGGAATCCTTTTTTCCGTAGAAAGTTCATTTATCAGTTTCTCGCTGGTATTGACGGGTATTTGTAGATCCCGCTAATTTCCATTTCCATCCTAAGCAAAGCCCAGGTTTTATTTCACTTTAGTATTTGAATATCCCATCACACTTAAAGCATCTTTGTTGCCTTTCTCTGTCTTGCACTTTAGACCCCTTGAAGCAAGCCTAGATCAAAGCAGATAAATCAAGCCTGAGTTGTTTGCAGAAGTCATTTATATGTAATCTCAGAATGAAAGAGAAAGGGGTAAATTTTCTAAGCTTTTCACAAAACGTATTTGTAAAAACGCAAATAAAGCCAGTGTACCCAGCACTCCCATTTTTTTCCTCGTTGTATCATAACCCTGTTTCTCTACACAGGCAGCTATTATATGGCACAACCCATGAAAAGAAAGACTGTATAAGAAAAAATACACTTATTTTTTAGCTAGAGCAAAATTACCTTGCAGAAAAGACTGGTGCAGAGCATTAACTCTGGATTCCTTTCTGTAGACCAGGTCTCGCTCAAGACTCCAGAGATCTTTAGAAACACGGGATTTACCTGTCTCTAACACTCCTGCTAGGAGAAGAAGGTTTAAAACATGGCATTTCTTATTGTTGTTAACATACATAGTGTAGAAGCCCACCTTCAGTTCCAATTCACAACTTCAGAGTATCAAAGTTAGAGCAGTAAGTAGCCAGCGACTGCTCAATACAGCGGGTTCTGCATTTACAAATGTACTGAATGCTACCAAGTAGGACGTGAGGCAGTACAGGGCAAAAGGGGGATGCAGGAGAGGCAAAGAGGGAGAAAGAAATGTAAGAAAATGTCGACCTGTGAATCATCTCTCCCCAACAAGCATTTCTGGAGCTCACTCTTTTGTGACTGGCAGTTCTCAAAAAGGCACTCAGATTATTTCTAAATGAATTATCCTGTTAATTTGTTACTCAAGACGGCAGCTGTAGTCAGCAAAGCCATGCACATCATTATCGACTGCACAGCATAAAGCTTGTTTTTCTACAAAAGAACTTAATAGGTAAGCCTTGCTGTCAGAAGATCAACATACACATCATCATCTGGACTTGCTGCCAGAACAAAAGCAGACAGTATGTTCAGCTGTAAATTCTGCATTTAGCCATATCTGTCAGGGCTAGGTATGGATAAAAGATTCCCTTTCAAAACTAGTGCCCATCCCCCTGGAAACAGTGTTCAGTAATTAATTTTTTAAAAACATATTGTATACCTACAGTGGTTTTTTTCAGCAGATGTTTTTCTAATAATGCGTCAGAAAGATTTACAGTCCACTGCTGATACCGGAATGATTCATGTTTACTTTCTGAAAAGATCCCTAATGATCTTTCTAGTCAGGGTAATGTATTCTACTCAAAACTAAGAAAACTGAAGCAGGCTTTATCTCCATTTTCTGTAGTAAAATGATAGGTTTCAGCTATCATATCCTGAAGAGCTTCTTTGTATTTCAGTGAAGGCTTGAGTATATTTCTTTGCAAGGTACTATTTTCTTAATCTCGCTGCTAACAATGGGCCTTTGTAATCTGTTATGTATCAGTGATAAAATTATATGTATGCGGAAAATATTCCTGATAGGTATACACCCAGACATTCCATTTCTGATTTTTACGCTGTTTCTCTGTAATTTGTTTTCTATTCCAATTACATTCTCTGTATGAAACCGCATTTCTTTTTGCCAGGTTTAATGGGCTTTATTTAAATACTTTAATAGTACTGTGTATTTTTACATCCTGAAGATGTAACTGTTATACCTTTAGAGGGCTGTGCTCACAACCCAGACTGCTCTACATTCATGTGGCCAACCTAGATTAAACAAAACAGACAATTCTTGCCCAGCCTGCTAGTTACTAAAACCTAGTTTGGACATAGAGATAAAGGTGCTTTATTTGCTTTACCACAGCTGAAGTACTAAAAAATTGTTGCAGCAATATAAAATATAGCATTTTATGACTATGTACAATCTGAACACTGACATACATCCATTACAAAGTGACCACACAGAAGACAAAATGGCTTGTAA
>WEIS01056172.1:328-11628 GCA_013389965.1 Todus mexicanus | reverse complement strand
TAGGAAATTATAGACTAGTGACTGCAGTGATCTATACAGCCTATGGGATAGGAGAGAGGTGACACTTATTAACCTTGGAAGACCTTCTTCTGAAATAGCCATGGTTAGGCAAGCTGGTAAGAGCAGGTTTTTCTCTGTCAGGTAGAGTAACATGAGCTTTAATGTGATGAGCAAACAGTAGGTTTAAACATTGTTTTTAAAGTGTACACTTACTTCATAGAAATCTGTTAAAAAGAGCTATCGGTCTGAGTTTCAGTCATGTTGACAACCTCCAGCATTCATTTAATATCTCTCATTTTTACAAGTGATTAAACCCTGTCTTAAGTAAGTTTCATGCTCAAGAGCTTCTACCAGCTTGCAAAGCCCTGGTTGTGTCTACAGCAACCTCACTTCCCCATTATCCCTTTCTACATGGCCTTTTCTGGGACATGTGGAAACCCACAACGACAACTTGCAGCTCACAGAGCCCATCACACCCACCTAAACAACTGGAATGTCACGGATCACATCTAACAGATGTGCCAAGTACAAACAATGACTCCATTGACAAAGTCAGGTCAGTGCTCTGAATTATTTATTCAGCTTTAATGATGCCGCATTCGAATCCTTCCTTCAAAATACCTAAAGTGTGTGCAGTAGCATCTCTGTTCTTTTCCTGTGGAGTGCTTTTTAGTTCACGTATCAAAACACATCCTTGGCAATCTGACTTCAGAGTAAAGAACAGACAATTGCTTGGTTCTTGCTGAAAAGAATTCTTACTGAAGAAAATTATAGAGTAAATATAATGGTAAATTTCTGTTAAATACAGACAGAAATAAAAAAGATTTTATACTGTGACCGGTAAAATGTGATCTGATTGAAAAGCTTCCACTCCAGCTCTAACCTAGAATACGTAAAGATGTACTTGCAACGTGCTGCTTTTTCTCAAAGCAAGCTGGTTCTTACATATGATAGACTCACATGGGACTGCCTCCCAAGGCCCATCCTTGTTCTGCAGTAGTTTGCAGGCACATCAAAGGGTATTCTTAGACACCACGTTATTGGGTAAATTCTACTTTAATAGAGGACTTGACAGGAAACCTCTCATGCATGGCAGATGTGCAGGAAGTACAATTCTAAAGGAAGTCAAAAGTACCGCTTTCCACTGCTTGTGTTATGTCACACTCCAGTAACTATTGGTCACAACAGGATGCACGACTTGAGATGGTGTTGCCATCAGAAGTACTCTTATGAAGCTCTCCTCAGTCAGTTTTCTATGTACCTAAGGCTGCCAGCAGTTGAGAGCTTTTCTGCTTCTCAGAGGAAGCTTCAATTTGCATTGCAAAATCCATCAAGTTTCCAGTCAAACTTGCTGTCACATTCCGTCTTTTTTTATAAAATAGTTGACCTGGATATTTGTTTATCCTCTTGAGACTTGTACTGCCATTGAGCTGCCTCTCAGCAATGATCTTAATCTTCATGCTCCTCAGCCAGGCAGAATTCCTCTTCAACGTGTCTCAGCCTATAGAATTACATTTTATGTATCGATTAAAGTCATTGCCCCAGGCTAGCAATTTTTTGCCTTTGAAGTGGCAAGTAGAGGTCTTACCTAGGATGCTGAAAGGGAACCAGAGAGGCAAGTTGCCTTTCACTTAGCCTCGAGTGTAGTACTGCAATAAACCATTTTGCTGAGCGAGCCGTAAACACGGCTGTCAAGAGTTTTACACAAGTTTTACTAAATGGTCATTAAAAAAAAAAGAATTACCTAAAAGGACACCTTTGCATTTGGCTTGAGGGTTCCAAATGCTAATGCTGACGACAGACTGCAGAAACCATTCAGGAATACTGTCATTTGGAGGCCAAGCCAGTCAGAGCAGCAAAATGCACTGCTGGCTTCCAGACAGTCAGTCCTGCTTGCCCGCTTCCCTCAGTGGAGTTACCCAGTTCACGTGCTTTGATGATTGAACCATTCGCTAGTTCAGGCCTTGCGACAGACAGTGGCTGCCCTAGAGATGACAGTGAGACCAACACCACTGTCAGCAGCTTGCACTACACTCAGGAAGGGGAAAAAAATGAACACTGTCAGTTAAGCAAGCCAATGAGAAATTTTAAGGCGGCACTACACCAACCTCTCTCCCTGTACTTCAGAGCAGTTCTTTCATTTCTGTGCTTACTGAAAGGAATGAAAGCTGCGCAGGCTGCATCCTCTCTGAGGGCCTGAGCCCTGGTTCTGCACAGACCTCACATCTCTCAGGAGCTAAGTTGTTCTAACAGGGCCCGAGACATTAAATTCATCTTTTGCGGGGAAAAAAAAAATCATCCTGCTAAAAGCCTCGTTGCTCTTCACAACACTCAGTTCACACATATTAGCCACTACTTCACTTCGGTGTGTCTTTTATGTTCCGTACAGCAGCTCCGATGCACTCAGCAGGGTGATTTTTAGTAGTCACTGTGGAGTGCTTTGCAGCACATTAAAAAGAGCTTCCTTGACTTTTTATCTCCTGAGTCACTTGTTTCTGTCAAATAGAAACTGGATTTCAGATGAGGACGCATCAGGGAAACAGAAAGAAGGGGTGGGATTTTTGTGTGGGTTTTTTGATTGCCTGCTTGTTTTGCTCTTCCTTAGGAGTGGTTTACATTTGGGTTATGTAGCTGCCTGCATTAAAGCATTGTGCATGAATACATTTCCTGTAACACCCTGTGTACTCTACATGGCTGAGAAGAAAAACATTGTCACCTCTGCCAACACCCTCCTTTCTCTGCCCCAAAATGGTCAATGGGAAAAGAAACCCTTGAGCACTGAAACAAACAGGAGTTAGGCAGAAAGAAATTCCACCTTGGCGTGGTAGGATTGAAGGCTTAGTGCTGTGGCTTCCTCCCCCTAACACAGCTGTAAGTTCAGTGACCAGGCCCCATACACAGTCCTTGGGGAGAAAAACAAGGCGACAAAGAATGGGATTCATTTCAGAATTCAAAGAATAAGGAGGGGTTTGCATTTTATCCTACACCCCTGGGCAAGGCTCTGGTCCTGTTTGCCTTTTTGCTGTTTCAGAGGTGCAGCAGAGCCACTCAGGTGGTAACTGAAGCAAACGGGGAAGCGTTTGGCTCATGGTTAAAAAGCCTGTCTGGAATCACAGCTTGGCTCTGGAAATCCTATTTGCCGAAATGGTAACCAGACAATTGAGGCTAAACTGCGTCAGAGATTAAACCAGCCGGTGACAAAGGGAACCTGCACTCCAAATGTGGCCTAGTGCTTATCTTGTCTCTATCTGAAACCGTCTTCACAGTAGCAGTGGGCTTCAGCAGGTGGACATTGCAATGTTCTCTAACCTGTATGATGGCACAGCAGCAATGCAGCCAGTTCGCAGTGTTTAACCCAAATATTTCTCTTTTTTTTTGCCCCCATCTTTAAAGGGAGGTCCAATCCAGAACCGAAAATCCAAGCGTTGCCTGGAATTGCAGGAGAACAATGAAAACGAATTTGGATTTCAACTCGTCCTTCAGAAATGCACCGGACAACGCTGGTCTATAACAAATGTCCTGAAAAGCTTGTCGTCATAGCAGACTCAATTTTTTACCCATTTCTGTTGCTACCGTGTAGCAAATACTGCATTGTTGCCTGCTGTACTGTATTCCTTCCTGGTTCCTTCTCTCCTCTTTTTTGTCCCTTCGATTTTATTTTGTGAGTGTGTGAAAATTGGGTTTGTGGGCTGAAAATAAGACGTTTTTATTTCACAATGATGTTTTCTTGACATTTATAGAGACACTGAATGACAGGTGATGGGTAGGCTATCCTAAAATATTTTACAACTGTAAATAGGAAACAAATGGAGAATATTTATAACTCGAACTTTTATTGAATAAAAAAGTCCAAACACCATTACTGACTAGCTGTCTCCATGGAAATCCATTTGGAAGTTAAGTGATGGTTTCATTTTTTCATTAACCCAAGCCTGATCTCGGCAAGTTGTTGCCAAGTATCAGCATTCTCCAGACTGGTAGTTAGAAGTCCCACCTGCACTCTGGTAGTTACTGTGAGGGAGGGTTTTCTCCTTTCTCCCTCTAGCGAGACCCCGTCTAGGGCGCTGTAGCTCCTAGTGTGCAAATCTGGGGGGGAGAGGTGTTGTGCGATGCCATGTGGTGTGTGGAGGTGTATATTATGTACCTACATACTTTTCCTCACGAGTACTACTAATTAAAACCACAGAAAGGACCCCAGGGCTCGAGTGAAGCACGGAAGAGAATTAATTAAAAAGAAGCAGCTCCAAGAGAAAAGCAGAAGCTACTGAAAGAAAAGGATTTTAAAAACCCCAAACCCACTGATCTACATCTGAATCTAAAAATCTGTCATTTACTTTATGGAAAACATTCTCATGCCCTTTCGTGAAAGATTAATATTATCAGATAATCAAATTAACTAGAGAGCTATCAGCTTTTGACATTTGTATGTCAATTTCTGTGGGACTGCTTGAAGAGTCACATGCTTTCCAGAAGGAACATGGTTATTAAAACCTGACTCTTGATTATAAATTGAATTATGACCTATTGATCCGTACCTTTCTTTTACCCCAATGCAATGTCTGGCACTGTTAAGGGCACTGTAGAATCAACACACTACTAAAGATCACTACGTGAGGCAGAGGTACAGGAAAACTGCATTTTCCAGCAGGTTTGCTGACAAGTCACACCTCACACTTCCCCGCAGTGGACTCCCTGATACATACATAGCACTGAACAAAGATGAAAACTGTAAAAAAACAAAACAATCAACTGAAAAAAAATAGTCCAAGTCAAACCTTGAAGCCAATCAAGCAGACAAAAGCTTGCAGGTAAACTGCAGACAAATGTCCAAATACAAACCTAATTTCACAACTGGAAGGTATTGCACCTGGGGACTATCCACAGAGGTACTATAACCATCACTGCCGCGTATTCTTAACTGACCTATTAAGCACAGGCAGCAGTTTCTGTCTGAGTCCTGCCAGATGTTTGGAGAGGACCTCTAGACACTCAATAAATGACACACGTCACACTTCCCTGGGAGCAGCACGTAGAGATTTGGCTACCAAGATTGACATGCGAAACCATCTGGCTGTACTTTGAGCCAGGCCTTCTGGGTACCGAGAGGTTTGGAAGCGTGTCCTGACCCTCCGCCTATCTGTGTGCGGTCTGTCTGCCTGCAGGGGCAGCTCTTGCTTCCCAACCCCCTGGGGAAGGGGAGGTTAACTTCAAACGCATTACCAGAATCCTTATCTAACTGCTTGGCAACAGGGAGCATCGTGCTCTCCCATTCTATCAGTCACATGCAGTTGAGCAAAAGAGATTTTTTTTGCTCTCCCAAAGAGTACAGCAGAAATACTAACAAAGATACCGAGATACTGCAACAGTTGCCATAACAACTGCATTTAACTGCAAGGGTAATAAGAATACAATTTCTTTTTTGTCCACAGACTAACAGTATCTTTATTATTGCTAAGTTAGACCTTCGTAAAGAGCTGATGTCTTTTAAAGCAGTTACTTGAGCACGTATTTTAGATCTGCAAGAATAAAATGGGGGTGCCTTTTGCTGCTCAGAAAAATAACTCTAACTAATACCTTAGGTCCTGGTGTATGGTTCTCCAACTTCCAGCCCACATATATACATAAAACCCAAGAACTTTTCAGCAAATGAAATTTGGATCTACTGAAACAGAGATGACATCCACCAGCTTGTTGGTAGGAAAACACTGCCTGTACTTCACAGGTAGCTCGAGTCCATTTTTGTCTTCTACATTCCAGTAGAAGTAACAGCAATCATCTGTAACAGCACAAGGCAACCCAGAGCGTCACAGAGATCAAACTATTTTTGTTATTTCTTTATCCACCAGACTACAACAAGGGGCCAGGGGCTCAGTTTTGCTTTATGTCTCTTTACCATACAGTGGGTAGTTGTCACGTAAGAAGAACACGAAGAATAAATCAATGACACTTCTAGGGCAAGTGTGGATCATATCCTCAGCACGTGTCCAGTTCTCTGCCAAGTAACTTCAGAGTATAAAGCATAGGATATGTTAATTAATAAAATTAATATTCGGAATAGAAAGCATCCTTATCACACAAGATGGAGCACAGGCTGAAACATTTTCAAAAAAATCTCCGCTGACTTAGGAGAACTCTAATAAGCTCACTGATAGTGCCCCTCTTGTCTGAGGATTTCAAAGCTCTTTGCAGATTAAACGCCTGTGAGGTACACCATTAGTCTTCTCATTTGGTGGAGAAGTAAAAGTAGCTTCCCCCAGGTCACATGCTGCAGCAAATCACTACCGCCAATAGCCAGGGGAAAATTTTCAGAGGCAGAAATGGCTGTTAAGTGTCCAAACGCCATTTGTGCATCTGAATATCCTCACCATTAATACTCATCACCTACTTATACCAGTGCTTTAAAGTGCTGCTTAAATAATTTATTCGTCTTTATAACGTCCCCATGAAATGGGTAGTTAATTTATCTCTACAGTACAACGAAGCATGGAGAAGTTAAGTTACTTAGTCCAGACGATTCAGCAATCTATGAACTAATCCAGGGTAAGAAATAGGTAGGTCATTATTTTTGAATTATACGTTCAGTTTTCATCACCATAAAGACCCTACTCTAGTATTTTTAATATTCCCTCCAAACATATAGATGCTGAGTTTCATCTACGTGCAGTAAACCAGCATTTTAAGAAAAAACTTGTCAGGTAATGCCTCGGACTTCTGAAATACGTGCATGGTGTATTATGCTGATGGAAACATAAATAAAATTACATGTTGCTAGGATAAGAGACAGACAAGCTCATCCAAACAGTTTTCACTGAAAAAAAATAAAAATGAAGCAGCACACAATGACTTTATGCTTCACTATTACTGGGATTTAGACAAGAAAACAACACTAAAATTTTGCAAGCTCCCCAACAACATAGAAACATGTACCCTAAACTTGTGACTTCAAAATTAAACAGGGGGGAGAATGGGTGGAAGCAATAGTTTCTCAACCCTGTCACATCAGGAGGCAGCTGCAATTTTAATAATAAAAAGATAAAAAAGATGTATTATTTATTCATTTTGGCGGGGTGTGGGGAGGAGGAGGAGGAGAGGCAGGCCAAAGTTATGTATTTCTTTTATGGCCCTTCTGCATTTCCTCTCCTAGAGCTAACACCATAGATTAACGCTTTTATGATTACTTAAGAAATGTGTGGGAACTTGTACTGGATTTTTATTAAAGCCAGCTCCAATTCTGTGAAGCTCGTACGATCACTCAGAGCATTCGTGGCACTGTCAGCTTTGTCACAGCTACTTCACATAACTGACTGCACAAAACCTGTGGAGAAAGGGGTATTTCAGCAAGAAATCCAGAACTGGAGAGTTCTGGTACCTTCCAGGGATGACAACAGTGCATTATTCATTGAATTGCCTCGTCCGCGGGCGTTCAGTCTGAGGAGAAATGCTTCTGATATATATTATTGCAATTGCATTTGCAGAATGCCCACTGCTCTACAAATATATAAGGAACCAGCATCCTTGCCCTGAAGAGTTCACAGTTTGAAAGATAGATCCAAGCAGAGGGAAAGAATACCACGTGCACGAAGAATGAAGGGCGCTGGCTGGTCTCGGCTGTTCTTTGCATGCAGGCAGGCACAGCACATCCACGGGCACAAACCAGCCCTGGGCTTAGATAAAGTGTTGCCACTTGGGGAATGAAACAAAACCAGAAGAGTATATCCAGACAAAATGGTAACAAAGACCAAAATGGCACCTGAACCTTCAGGAAGATGTTTGATAGAAAGCAAGATGACCAGAGTAGCCTGTCAGGCTCTGCATCAAAGAGAAAACAGTAGTGGTTCTACTGAATGCAAGAAGGACCAGCAGAGAAAGAGCTGCAGCACCAGCCCGACAGTGCCTAGATGTGTCTGTAGAGCACGAGCCTTTATTCGGAGAAATCTAGGCTCAAATACAAAGACACTACCCAGAATTAAACCGGGATGAGCAATTCAGACACCTGCATGATCAAGAGGAAATGCTATTGCTGAGATCAAGCCCTCTGAAGAAAGGTTATTTATATCTGCTGAAATAGGATGACAGGACAGAGGATGAAGTGCAAGAGAACTTAGATTAAAGTTCTCTGGTGTCTAGGTGTACAGCGAAAGACAGGGGAATAAAAAGCTGAAAGATAAAGGAAGAAAATTCCTTAGTTCCAATCTGCTTCTGTTGTTGGTTATTGGTTTGGGGGGTTTTGTTTTATTTAAAAGAAGAATAACTGATGAGATGCCACTGTTTCTAAACCCAGAAGACTCTGCATTCCCTCTGGTTAAACGTGTGCCTTCAAGTTCCTTTATGTACAAAAATCCCAAACTTGCCACAAGACAATTCTGTGCTTCTGGCCCCAATTCATCTACCTGCACGTGTGCTGGGCTCACAAATCAGCTGAACAATAGAACATCTAATTTGAAAAAATGCTGGTCAGGAATGCACAAAATTGACAAAATAGAAAGAGAGGAGAGCTGGAGGCAAGAGAAGAGAAAGCGAAGCAGTGGAGAAACTGCAGGAACACGGGAATTGTTTGTTCCAAGGAACAAGGTGGGCAGAAGGTGAGGGATCAGACCCAGAAAGCAGCAAAGAGTCGAGAGTGTTGACCTGTGGGAAAAGGACAAGGTTCTGAGCAAGAGAATGGCTGTCCTGGGTATAGGGAACATGATAAACAAGACTTCCAAAGGCTCGTAAGAAAATAACTAAAAAAATATAGCTTGAAGTCTAGTTTATACCATCATGTAGAATTCTGAGAGCTAGGCTAGATAACTTGGTGCTTCCCAAGCAAAATGAAATACCCAACTGATTTTTTTTGGCTGTACACAATCATTGACAAAGATATGATAGGACTGATGAAAAATGAAATAGAAAGCAAAAGCATAAGCAGAGCGCCATGGTCCACTCATCCTTATCAAAAAAATCAAGCATACAGAATCTGAAAACCTACTGTTCCTACAATCTTAAATGTACTACTTTACTGTGTCATGAAGGCAGTCACTTCTTATGATCCTAAGTAATAAAGCATGCAGAGCATATCAGATGCAACTAAGCAACAGTACCTTTTGCCACATAAATGTAGCACGGCATAATACAATGTCCTTGGCACCACCGAATGTTTGCGAAAATAAAAGCATAAAACTACAATTTTCCTTAAATCACACAATATCATTAGGAGTCCAATGAGAACTAGTACAAACACCACCAATGTTTGTTTTTTTCCTGGTGATTTTGTTTCCCTAGTTCTCTCAAATAACACTGAGTGGGGCACAGTCTGAACTCTGTAATAAAAATCTGTTTTCACACAATTTAATTTCCATAAACTAAACACTCAGTCCCAACACTAATAATTAGAAAATACGTCGCTAAAATGGGTTTCAATATTCTTTTTCATGTTTTCTGCTGTTGCCTACTCCAGGAAGCCAGCGAGGCAGCGTTTACAAGTGCCACACATTCTCATTCGTTCTGCTGTTCTGCACAGCCACAAACCAGCTACAAGATAGGGATTCCACATTAAATTGTACTGACAGGCAATTGCCTTTGTGTTCCCTTTTGGAAAAGTCTGCCAAGCCCTCGGGGACCACAAATGGGAACCGCTGGAAGATGGAGGGGAGAGTATGGAGGAAAATTCACTCATTTCTCAGCCTGGTCTAACATAGGCAAGAACATCAATAAACTTTTGTCAAAAGATTTTATTGCTTATAGCCCAGCATAACAAAACCCCAGAGCATAGCTAGTGTGTCTGCTACAGAAGTAGTACAGTTACGCCAAGAGCAGAAGACATCTTGCCAAACTTTCTGCCATAGACTATGGGCTCTCAAGCAAGGCACATGGCTTACCTTACCCTCCATTCTCACAACTTAAAGAGAAAGATTTAAAATATTTCCCTTACGGTGTTTGAAAACTAATTCCTTACCACTTGTACAGGGTTTGTGGATGATTGATCACCACTATTTTGAACACCTCCAGGGATTAAATATGGAAACTTCAGACAAGAATGAAAGTTTCTTGACTGACCTAAGGGACATTTTCTATTGCTAGGATCTTTAATAGATCCATAATCCCGATCTAACTCTCTATATAACTACAAACTGCAGGTTTTATGCTTTATTCTGGCTAGTAACTACAAAGCAACACAAATAGGGCAGGGCCTTAAATACTGATAGTGAATGGACACTGTCTGATTTTTTTATTCATTATTTTGGGATGATGACAATCTCCCCATGGAATTAATTCTGTCTTCTGCTCTGCGTGCCATCTCCTAGGTAGCAAGATCTTCCAGTTACCATCACTACTGGCTTCTTCAAAGTGTTCTTTTTATGTGTAGAAATACACATTCCTCTCTATCTGCAAAATCTGAAGTCTTCAAAGAATCATCGTTATCAGCACTTATCAGTCTGACTCAGTCTATTCAAACCCAAGTTGGTCTGTCTGGATTTGCAAGGAACTTTTGGCAAATAAATGATTTTATTCTTGCTGTCCTCTACTGCTGAGAGGAATGAGAATCTAATTCATAATTAGAGCTATTGATCTTTGAACTGCACCTTTTCACAGCTCCCTGGACTCAGAAGATAAGTCATAGGTTTTTTCCTCCCCTGAAGAACTCAAGTTTTGTCACTCAATGCAACTCTAACTAGGACAAGTGTCAACAACACAGACTTGACACAAACCTGTGAAGCATTACAAACCACCGAAGAAAACGGTATGTATGATTTACAGATGTGACATGAGGGAATTGTCTTGCTTTAATCTAAGACTGTTCCTAAACAACTCCGTCCATGCTTTAGCAATAGCTACTTGCATTCAAAGGTTATAGAAGATAGCATGGGAAAGAAATAGCAGGTGCATGGAAAGGTATCAAAGCCAAAAGAACATTTACTCATCCAGAAAAATTTGAAGGTAAGAAATCAATGTTAATTGTCTTATCTCAGTGTATATGTTCGTATAGACACATACATGTTTTCAGTATGTATTTCCCAATGAGATGGGGAAGACAAAAAAAAAGGTATGAAATACTTTTAATCCTAAAACTTTGCTTACGTAAAGTAACAAGATGTCAAGGGCTTTTTACTGAAGTTTCTTTCACTGATACTCTTAATGTCTGCTTTTAAATTTTAAAATTATGTGCCTTGTTCCTATTCATTCTTCAGCCTGTCCTTCCTAAAATGACCAAGCTGATATTGTGATTAATGAGTCAATTATTTTCATCTCGGATATGGAACAAAACAAATAGCCTATTCACCTCCAATTTACTCTTTGAATAAATAGGTCTCCCTCCCACT
>WEIS01056171.1:0-25434 GCA_013389965.1 Todus mexicanus | reverse complement strand
AGAAATGCACTGAACATGAAGATTTTCTTCTCCTTCAAACATGGAATCAAGATTCTCTTGCCCAAACAGGGGTGAATACAGTCCTTACCTCTCTTTGACACCACAAAGTTACAGGCTTAATCAAGTCAAAATCTTGTTTAAAAAGATACCAATAGTAAAGAACAATCAAAATAATCAGAATAAGTTTTATATTTGTCCATGGTATTAAAATCAATGTGAGACTGTCACCTGGAAGTAAATAATGCAGGATATGTTTCCCATCCAGGAATATCATTCTTCATACTGCTCACAACTGAGATATCTGTATTAGAAGCGAGGTTTATTTTCTGATGGAGTATGATGCCATATGCCTAGTAAGTGCAAAGCTGGCAGTGCTTACAGCAGCACATAACCAAGGAGTTGCTCATTTGTTTGAGTGCCCTAGAATATACATTAGGAGTCTTGGAGTTGAGCCAAACTACCTAGCAATAATTGTAGCAGTCATCTGTGAATACTGATATGTGGCAGCATATTAGTTGTTCATTTAATTTATTGTCTTCCCACCTTATTAGCAGTACATCAGAAGGCTGGAAAACTTTCTAAGCTAATATTTCAAAAGCAGAGCCCTTAAAGCTACACCTAAAAATTAGAAATTTGGCTAATGTAATTTTCTCCAGTCATGTCAATATAAACTCCAGACACTACTGTGTTGCAGAGCTCTCACTCATGCAATGACAGCTGTCTTCTCAGTGGTTAAGCTGGTTGTTAAAGTGATTCACTGCAATCAACCTCAAAGGTTCGCAAGACAGATCCCAAGGTAACTTAGAAAATTGTTGGGAAGTTTCACAGACTGGGGTTTTTTTGTTTGTTTATTTGGAAGTAATGCTCAGAAATCACAGCGAGATGCGAAGACAAGAAAGGAACTTCAACTTTTGTTTCAAATAGGTTGCTTTGTTCGCTTGTGCACACAACCACAAAGCAACAAATACTTGGGACATCAGGCACACATAGAAGCTCACATAGGCTCATATACACACAGCAGGAAGGATAACGTTTGTTATGTACCACATATCTTGTTCTTTCCATTATTCTTCAAACATTTGAAGTGTTAAAATTGGACAGTTAGTGGCCTCAGCCCTGTTCTTTATTCTATAACTCATGTGTTTACATATATATATCTCTGAGATGGTAAAACTAAGATTCCTCTAGTCCTGAGACATTTTCCTCCTAAGGTCTGTGTTCAAGGATTTAGCTCAATCACAAATAGATTCATCTTGTGAATTACATTATAAATATTGAGTCAGCCCATTGATTATCTTTTATATGTGGTATGGCTCACTGCCAAGGTAAAAGTTGGAGGTACTTTAGGGAAGAGTACACATTGTTCTCTACTAGGCATAAATATCACCAGCTGCTGTTCTTTAAATGATACAGTCTCCCATCCTGAGTTCAAACTGCAAACATTTCACTACATCTTGCAAAATGAATAATATAGAGAATAACTTATGTTCTTTCATGTGACTTGTTTTAAGAATAGTACATCTGTTCTGCCAACATTTTCAAAGCAACAGGTCATACTATTTCCAGCCAGAGATATGGGAGGAATACATGATTTTGAACACATCATATTTCTTAAATCAGAAAAGAAAGTATACTCTTGAATAAGAAAGTGTTTTCAGGATGTTATATTGACTGTGTTTATTGGTCGAAGCCTTAAAAGATACTGATAGATAAGCACTAAAGTAGGCCACATACTTTTCACCATGGGTAAGAATTCAACACATAGCTGGAGTTTGCTGAATAAATTACTTAGAGGCTTGGGTTTTTTTGTGATATAAAAGCAGATTTTCATTGCATTTGTGGAGTTTATTTTTTTTCGTCGCAAGTTTTCATAAATTTATACTGAAGTTCCCAATCTTAAAAACACCTTTCTTCAAGGATCAGTCAGATGAATACAGGGGCTGTCTGTGACCCACACATACACATCCCAAATCCCAAGTCACCTACTAGTGTGAAAATTGAACTAACAGCCTGTTCCCAAAAGATACATACTTTCACATAATTCTAACATAAATAGTACTTCTCTCCCACCCCTTTCCTGTTCTCTTTGCCTGTGACAATAACCAAGTCCTCCTATTTCAAGAGATTAACGAAGCTTTTCTTCAGCTAGAACTCTTAAGCATTAGGAATGACAGAAAATAACACATCTCTCTGAAGACCATCACTTGGGAAAACAATCATCATGTACCATGAGGTTTCCTATGGAAAGTTTGCCACTCGCTTAATGCTTAAGATTAATATTGTCACATTTCTTGTCTGTTTGTACACATTTACAGTTCCTGAAGCTTATTTCTACTTGTTAAGAGTGGAAGAGTTGAATAAATTGGCAGTTAGATAAAGTGCCTGGTATACTTGATTTTACACTCAGAGACTATTTCTCAGAGGGAGTCAAAAGAGGCATCTTCCTTGTGACAAGAATGTTATGTGCCCTTTGTGTTGCTTATTTTTGTGCATTTGTGTTTGGTTTTTTTAAAGATTACCATATTGACAACAAAGCAACAATGAGAAAGTCCACCTGTATTCTCTGATTTCCCAGTGGAATCTGTGCATGGCAATCAGAAAACAAACAAAACTCTTGACAGAGAAACAATGCAATGCTTGTGAGCTAACGAGCAGCACAGAGATGAGCCAGGCATGCAGATATGTGCCGCAGCCTAAAACAGGTATAGAAAAATAGGAGAGTAGGACGGGGACAGACTTTCCCTTTGTTATATTATGCTGCTGTGCCACAGAGCTTTCAAAAAACAGATGTTATGATCCCTCCACGAGCATGTACTTGTGCTTAAGGGAGAGCTGTGAGGCAGCAGGAGTCCTGGATTTCTATTCTCACCTTTTCACACCTTTCTTTTTTTTTTGCAAAAGCTAGACTGCCACAGGATGTGGTCTGCCTTACAGGTAGATCTAGTTTATCTACAGCTGCACTTTTAATGATCATGCATTCGCCCTGGCATCCAAATATCTAATATCCCTTCCCATCAATCAAGGAATGGTTTTACTTCCAAAAAGGCATCTTTATATTGACTTGTGTTGGCACAACTTCAGTAGTAAGAATGGCAATAGGGCTGACACCTGACTGGCAAATGTGAGCTGGCAGAAGTTCCTTAGGTAAAGACAGGCCAAATTCTTCTGTGATTGGCACAGGTTTCTTTAGTCAGTGCTGTTTACCTGCATCCATATGAGGAAAACTTCATTAGTGCGATGCATGAGTATTCTGGTCTCTGGAAAGTAATAATAAAATTAAACCCTGCACCTACACAAAGAAGATCATTTATGTTGAGTTAAGCATGTGTAATTTTCTAGTATAAAGAGGGAAGGAAAAAAAACACAGTTCTTACTTGGTGCTACTCACTACAGCACTGGTGGAAGCGAAGACTATCTATACAAAAATCTATTTTTTCTCTAAGCAAAAGGCAGAACCTGAGAAAACTCAGGAAGGAGCAACCGAAGTTATTGCCCTAGTATGAGTCTGAGTAGCTGCTAAACATTTTGTATCAATGTGCATGCAATGGAGTAGCTGTACTTTAAGTCTATAACCTGTAACAGCCAAAGGAATGAACCCTCAGAGACAGTGTAAATTCAACTGGCCAGTTAGCACCCATGCATTCTCTGTTTCAAAGAACAAAGAAAATTACCTACATTTTACATCATATGGCTTAAGCTTGCAAATAATCATATGCTTTGTGGATTTCCTTTTGCTTTTTTTGTTTGTTTCAGTCTTTTCAAATTTCAATTTATTTTCCACTATGCTTTAGAGTGAAAAAGCTAAGCTGAACACCCACTAAACCACCTGTATAAAGCTTGTACACCACAGTGAACATGTGGTCATCCCCCATTTCTGCAGAGAAGCCACATGTTCATGATCTACCTGTTTTAATTGTGTCACGAGTGTCACATTGGTGTCTACACAGCAAGTCGGTCTTGCTTTGTGCCTTGCTGTCTCTGGCACATGGGAAGCACAGATGAAAAGCCACTGGGCATTGCCAGCCAGTGATCAGCTGCGGCTGCATGGCAAGGGATGCTCGGAGGGATAGGAGTGTTTACAGCTGTCTGCAGACACCTGTGTTCTGAATGTAGGACCAGGTTTCAGTGAGTCATGGAGACAGATGCAGAAGACGATTAAAAGAGGCAGAGAAGGTCAGTAAGATAACTCTATACAATTTCTTCCTAACAGAAACAAATATTGGAGGCCTGAGGAATAATGAAAACTGCTTCTTAAGTCTACATGTATTACAGAAAAAAAATAAAAAAGAAAAGAAAGATAAAAAGGAAAACCTTCTTTTTTGTGGTGACAGTGGTATTGCTCTCCAGTTACCTAACCCTGAGTGCAGGCCTGTGGCAAAGAGCAAGACTAAATATTCCCTTCAGATCTTAACACCCTATGAATTTTGGAGGACAATGTTTCCTCATGCCCTTTGATCACCCAGCTAGAGAATGGAGGTGTTTTTTCCTGCTGACATCTGTGTGACAGGTCTGGGATTTCACTCATGAAGGCAGGGAGTTGACTGGTCATCCTTAACTCAGGAGTTATCACGTAGGTGAGAAAACAGAGGAAGAAGGTCTCAGTTTTCAGAGTAGACGCACTTTGAACAGGAGGGTCTGCCTCTGAGAACCAGCAATTCTTAAAGAGGTCAACTTCGCTGATAATAACAGTTGACTGTAATGAAAACTAGCAATTTCTTTAATGCTATATATATATTCATCGTTATGAAGGATGATAACTAACACATGGAGAAAGATTTCTTCACAATCATTTCCTTATGGGAGAAACATCATCATAATGATGCTGCCTTACTGATCTAGTACAGAAGAGCTATTTAAAAAGAAATCTTAAGTGTGTGCCTCTGTGTGTGCATATGCATGTGTGTATATTCATACATACGATAGTATTAATATTAGGTGTTACAGTCAGTGGCTAGGACCGTCATCTTTGAAGGCACTGTACTGAAACTAAGCAAAACAGAGTTTGAAGGATGTGCTTTGTACAGAAATCCTGAATGTCTCAGTTGTGAACTAGAACACAGAAGCTGTTTTCAAGCCAGGAAAAACACCTTTGTAAAATAATCCAGGTTAGGAAGATTGACAAATTTTGAAACTCCACAGAAGACGTGATTCTAGAAGATATGATGGATTCCTAGGGACAGACAGGCTTTTAATAACTGAAGGGGATTAAACTTATCCTTCTTCTATCTTTCCTGAAATTCCAGCCTTGGGATAACTTGTATCTGTAGGAAAAGGTCTGTTTTCAGGATCCCTGAAACTGCTTTTCCTCTGCAGATTTTAGCTAGAGTGGCTTGTGGGATATTTGACACCTGTAGGCAATAACTTCCTCAAAACCCCATCACGCTTTTGTCTTCCCCAACTGAGACTGTCTAAGACTGGTAAAATGCCTTAGGGAACTTTTTCAGGCACAGAGAGGAACTGGTGTGCAAAAGCCCACATCTGTGCTGTTGGAATCTTTCAGCTTACAAAAACCAAGTCACCACTCTCAAACTGTTTATTTGGAATGGTTCCTGACCAGGCTAACATTAGAGCTGTGACCAAGACTTGTGTGGAAGAATGCTGTTTTTTCAAGCAAGAGACCATTCTAACCACTTAGGAGTACATTAAATAAATAAATAAATAAAGGTATTTAACAACGGTATTAACATGTCAGGGCATAATCTCAGATGTTATTTAATTTATTAGTAAAGCCATAATCAGAGAGGATACAGACACAGTCTAATGCACATACTATGAACTAGGCAGATATTGTCAGAGAAAGCCAGTTTCAGATACCTGAAAACAGCATTAATATTCTCTGCCTATACTCACAGATACTCTTAGGAGAACTCCTACATGACAGTAGATTATCAGATTGGTGAGAAACTATCTTCATAACTGTAGAGTCATAAGTATCATCTCTACAGAGAATTTCCTGACCAGGAAAGAGAATGTCTATAGTCACCTTCTAATTTATAGTCTTTATTCATACATTTATTTTTATTTGGCTAATAATGAATGCAGAATATATGCACTTTATTGTATCAAATATCAGGGCTCTCTGGTGAGTAAGATAGTTTCTCTAATTACCCATGGCTACCTGTGATACTGAGACAACAAAGTCCTGGCATTTCTATTATGGGATTTCAAATCTGACCTGAGTTTTACCATTACTCATATTTGTATTAATTCATGGTGTATATGATTGCTCCAATAAACATTCACATTACATGTACCTCAATGAATCAGGGAGGACATAGCAAACAAACCCAAATGACATTGCAAAAGGTAGCTAAATACTTCATTTGCTTAACAACAGCTAAGCATAACTATGTATCCTCAAACACCTTAACATGGTCTTCTCTCTGCAGCAATGAGAAAGTAAATGCTGCCATCTGGTTCTGTTGAAGGCAGGAGATTTGTTATACGGCCCAACACTGACTGTTGCTGAAGTCTGCAGGAGCTTTTCCTTTTATTTCAGTTGAGGCTGTTCCCACATCCTTCTCATTAGACTTTGAGCACCTGATTGAAATGGGTAAGATGGGAATATAGTCAACCTAGGCTTCCTCTGTACTCTATGGAAGAAGAGATTGATGTTACTCACCTGAAATCTAAATGACCTCTGGAATGCCCTATATTTCTCCATTGATTTCTTATCTCTCTCCATTCATTTTAATAAGTGTAGGGCAGTTATATCCCTAAATTAGCTAGTTCAGTTATGTGCCAAAAGTTATATAGCCCTTGTGCTTAACCTTGCTTGAAGCTACATGTTTTATCTGAACACTTTTTTTTTTTCTCTGAGAAAACCAGATCTTGTCCCTTTATGAGTAAACATCTGTGTTTTCAAGCTCACTGTTTTTGCAGAGGCAATCCAAACAATCCAAAACATTTTGGTAAAAAATGTTTCACATTCTGCACCTAAAAATACCCTGAACACTGTTGAGATAATTCAAGAATGATACTGGTTAAGTAAATATGCCTCCAACAGTTCTCAAGAAACACTACAATCTGAAGTAGTCTATCCTATACTGGTTTTGTTTCCCTAATGATAGCATTAAAATGGTGAAAACAAAGGCAGCTCTCTTATTCTAACACAGAATGCATACCTAAAATGTGTTGGAAAAAAACCCCTACTGTGTGTATCAAGTTAACTGGCAAATTGTTATGCTGAGACAACAAATGTAATGAAGAAATGTTGACCAGTTTATGATAAAACTGTTTTTCTTTCTCAGTTATTGCATGTTCTCACACTGCCTGCTCCAGCCAGATTAAAATTACTTTAATGACTTGGATGAATGGCATCAGGAGTTAGCAGAGCTCACAAAGTCTCCAGTGAGATTGTTGTTCTGCATTTCACTTCCGTTAACAAAATTAGATATGAGTTGCCTGTGTGTCCTCAGAAGGGTTGTTTCTTGCATACAGGACTTCTCACAGAATATAAAAGCAAGACAAAGCTTTTCAAGAATTGTTTCATAAGTGATAAATTATGCAAATTTCTTTAGACTGTGAATCACTGAAAAATTTACCCAGAGAATAATGATGGATGCCTCAATAATTATTTCTTTTTAGAATTACAATTGCATTCAAAAGCCACTTAGCTCATACTCACTGAAGGTATTTTGGTCAGCTTTTTTTCCTAGTTAGTTTGATTTTCTCTACTACATCAGTCCTGAACTTTGCTGCCTACCATTATAACTGCAAAGTTCATGTGAAAACCCTGGTTCTGGTTTGCTGGAGTCCTCTGTAGCATAATGATGATTGAAGATAAAACACTTTTCTTAGATCTTGATTTTGTTCTTATTCTTTACTTAGACAAGCAGAGCTCTTTAACTGAGAAAAGTTTAAAGTTGCCAACTTGGACACCATTCTGACTACAGCTATAACAAAAGTGCACCTCAGTATTTAGTTTTGAGGTAGAAACCATGCTTCTGTGATGGTGTTGAAATTCATATTGAAGCTAGATGCACTGGACAAGAACATTATTCTGTGTTATTCTTACTCAATAAACTGCATCCTACTTCCTACAGTGCACTTGTTTACTATGTAAGAGCATCGGTGTTGCCTAGAAGTCCCACACGTAGACCCTCAAAAAGCTGAGAACATATAGTCCCTCTTCTGAATCTTGCATGAATCAAAATCCAAAGCAAGAGGTTGTTCACAGAACACCAGTAAACAAGACAGCAACACTGGTGGCTCAGTACAGCAGGGTGCTGTCTGATGCAATTTCCTTAAAGAAAACAAAGTAGCTTTGCAAAATATTAGCAGTGGTAGTGTGAAGTGCCTGAGTTGCCTTGGATAGGGGTAACAGCTTGAAACTAGGGTGGTTTTAGTGCCTGCTCTGTGTTTTATTTTTCACAAAGAAAAAAAAAATGTCCGTGAGAAATAGTGAGGGTGTTTTATTCTCTTCAGACTGTGGGTATAGTGGAACATGAGCACAAAGTCCCACAGAGTGATCTAGGCTTCCTATTCTTCAGCACAGAGCAGATGTTTAAAACTCAATGGTTATGTTTACATAAGTAAAACATGTGGTGCCAGAGGACACACTTGGCATGATTGTCAATACTATTAAATTTCTAGGCTGTTTTCTGGCATGGTATTAGTTTGATGTGGTCCTATTGGACTTATTCAGAAATTAGCACAGATGAGAGGTTATTTTCAAAAGGCTTGTTAGATGCTCCCTCTCTTTTGTAGGCTAAGAGATTTTAGCTGGACTGGCACAAGTCATGTCCTACTGCTTGGTGTTTGGTTTAGAAAACAGACTATTACCTCTTTTTACTGCTATAGCTGTGACTATCCCTGCCTGTTCTACCTGAAAGTTTTTCCAAAACTGAAGAAAGCCTAGGTCTTCAGAAGAAATCTTGTGTGGGAAATCAAAAAATTGTGATTACTAGGTCAAAAGTAGAAGTTATTAATCTGCTCTTGTATCTCCAGAGACATGGATTTGTGCTCTAAGTGTATTGACAAATCTAAGACCTCACAAAAGAGACTTTATGGGAGCTGAGCAAGTTGAGCTGAAGGATTTGTGAAGAAGGATCTTCACAATAGCCCAATGGCTAGGGCACAGGTACCCAGAAAGAGAAACTTTGTTTTTCATCCATCTCAAATATGGGGGAGTTAGAACTCAATGTTTTCATGCATTTTATATTAGAAACAAAAATAAAACCAATCCTGCCACCATTATTAAGTTTGTGCAAGTATCAGTGAGCTGTAGGGTCCCGAGCTCAGTGTACTTTTGCTTGGACGCATTGTTCAGATTACTACATATTCTTGACTGAATAGAGAATCCATCTGTCAAGATAAATTGAATCTTCTATCTCTTCTTGTCCCTTTTTCTGCCATATGAACTTCACCTCTATGATCAGAGCATTCTCTGGAGATATGTGTTGAAATCCCTAAGCAGAGCAAGGTCACATTTTGTGCATGTGCCCTAGCCAAAAGATTATTCTGCAAAGTGTAAGTACTGCCACTTCATCTGCCCATTTTTTTAGCTAACTCATTTCTATCAATATCTCATCAGAGCTGACATCTTGGTGCGGGATCCTCTGCTTGAGTCTGAATTGCAAGAGTGTTAGTGTCGAATTGAAGTCCTTCTGAATCTATGCACATGTGAATTAAGATATACATGGAATATTCAGACCCACCTGAGAGGTTGCAGAGTGTTTTATGTACACCAAGGATGAGACTGTGTTGGGGATTAGGCCATCTGGAAGACAAGTGTGTGCATCAATTCTTAAATCTCAAATTAAGCATCTGGATTTCTCAGATCTTAGCCACAGGCTGTATCTAAAGCTGACTGCTGCCAATGGAGATGCTGATATTGGGTGACACTAATGTTTGCATGAGTTACAGCAGGCATCTTTTGAAAACCTGTATCCAAACAAATTCAACACATTGAACATCTTCTATTCAATGAATAGAGGCCTGCTGTGTGTGAATGATTTTAATTTCCTGTTTGATGGCAGCTATTTAGTTTAGGGAGTAAGCGGCAAAATTACTTCTTTTAGCTGGTTTCTAAGCCCAGAGCTAACACTGGACTTGAATGCAACTCTGAACCAGTGGTGATACATTTTTGTCACCGCGATTGCCATTTTGCTTTCTGTATCCTTTTATAATTTTAAATTTTTGAGATGTTCGCAAACACAGACCAGCGCTAGAACACACACGCTAGTATAATACAGACAAAAACCCAGTAATAAAACATATTTGGGTTTCATGTTGCTTCTTTTTTGAGAGGTCATTGCAGTGACTGCAGTACACGTGGTCACTTGAACATGTACGCAGTCAACATGCCTTTTATCGTTTCAGATACCTATGCCGTATCTCAGAACATGAGTAATATGTTTTCTATTCCATCTGAAGACATCTTGTACCACTCTGGCTTATTTCAGTTATTAGCAATAAGGTCTTGATAAAAATTCTCTTGTAAAAAAAGATGGAGGGCAATAAGTTTTTCCCCCAAATGGTGAACACTTGGAGGGGTGATGGGGGCAAGACAACATGTGCTATAGGGAGGAATAAAAAGGACTGAGAGAGAAAAGGAGAAAGAAATCTGATCTGGTTTCAATAGGCAAACACAACTTGTATGAGAAGACCCTCACGTACAGCATTTAACGCACCATAAAATAACATTATTTATATAAAGTTTATCAGACATTTCATCTTTCAAATTTTATTTCAGGGTTAGTCTTGAAATATCCCTGAGGCGTTGTCTTACTTGCAAAATGTTATTTCAATTAGTTGAATATTATTCTTTACAGGATTCAGGTCAAACGAGGGGCGAAACTAAATCCAAACCAAACAATATGTGTCTGCAATAAATTTCTGTTCCTGAATTATTCATACATAATGGCATAGGTGACTCTTCAAGCATTTTGAATTAACTAGAATTGATTTCTCACTTTTTTATGCCTAGTTGTACAAGCTTTTTTGTACTTTTACTTCTCCTTAACAAATAAAGTATTGATTCAACTCCACTGAACATGTTTTATTTAAACTTTGCCCTTTGTCAGCAACTTAGTCCTCTACCCAGAATTCTCTTCTTTGACTTTCCATTGTCTCTTGATCTGGAAGGTGAAATACACCAGATAGGCTCCTTGGTATGACATAACATATAAAATACATTCCAAATTCGCTGGGAACAGTTACAATACAAAGCACACATCGTGCACTTTAAAGCACTCAGTGCTCCTTTTCTTGACTAAACTCTCACATTGTTCCCTGGGAAATTCAACGGTTTTGAAGTAAAAAAAAAAAAAAAAAGATATTCCATTTACAGCCTTTTTTTTTTTCTTCTTCTTTTTTTCCCCCTATGACTGGTTTATTCTTATTTCCACCCGAAACTAAGATTGCATGCTGAGCTCAGATACTCTCTCACTCTCCCTCCTCAACAGGACAGGGGTAGAAAATAAGATAGGAAATGTTCACGGGTTGGGAAAAAGGCAGGGAGATCACTTACCAGTTACTGCCATGGGCAAACTGGACCCTAGCTGGGGAAAGTTAATTTAATTTTCTAACAATTAAAATAGAACTGGGTGGTGAGAAACAAAGACAACCATTAAACCAGCACCTTTCTCCCACACCCCTTTTCCCCAGGCCTAACTTCTCTCCCTCACTCCCATCTCCTCTGCCCCTGGGTGGGCCTGGGGCTTTTGGTGAGTCCATCGAAGCTCCTCTCTGCTGCTTCTTCCACCTCATATGATGTCTCCCAGCTTCAGTGCCAGCCCTTTGCTGGGTCCAGCCCTGCAACCTCCATTGCCAGCACTTCCCAACAGAGTGAGTGATGGATATGGAAAAGTTAGTTAATAAAATCTATTTTTATTGCTCTGCAGGGGTTCCCTTATGAATACTCTCTGATCCTGTGCTTCATTTTGTATGTCTCATGTTTGTAAGTGTAGTGCATTGCCCTGTACAAAGTCTGTGGCACCACATTCTCCTGTATCTCTTTTCCAGGAGTAGAGGGAAGAAAAAAACCTATCTCCATGCAATACTGGAGAAAATTAGGAGTTTTCAAAGCAGTTTGCTTTATTTTAGTATGAGCTTTTTCCGATTTGCAGTTTACAGAGGAGAATACTGGCCATGATGTGTATGGTTTAGTAGTACGTAGGACCTGAGTCTAACTTCTATTAAAGTTAATAGAAAGTCAAGGTAATCTGGCTTTTGATCCAAAATTTTTTGTTCATTTTCCATATCAGTTTTCATTCTGCATGTACTGTGCTATGGTCTTACTTATATTTTTCTTAACCCAAGCCTGCGTCCATGCACCAGCAAGAAATTCCAGTGAATACATTCTGATTATTCTGTCAGCTATGAGAAATGTTTAGATGACTGATTGTAAACCCCAAATTGGTATTTTGGTAAAATTAAAAATTACTATCTTCCATGCAGCAAAACTTAATCACACTGGTTGCTATTTCACTACGATGCTAGAATCCATTAGAACAGTTTAATTTAAACTGCAGTGTAATTCTTTCAATTTATTAAGGCTGTTCTTATATTTATGGTAGAAGTAAAATCAGCTTTCTTCCCACTTGTATTCCTTGCAATTGCTACAGGGTACATCAGTTCATAAACTCCAGCTGCAGATTACAATACCAGTTTTGAACATGGCAGGCAACATTATTATGATGGTAGCTACTAGTGCAACATCATATAAAATAAAGATTACTATCATAGTTATCAAACCACAGGAAAAAAATGTGGATTCTATTTGCTCAGGTAAAGATATTTACTATATAATATATCCAAAATATCAGCTTTATTACATACATCATAATATTTTAACTCTTCACCTCATTAGACATGGACATAAATACATTTTGTCTGCTAAATTACCTGATTGTGGACCCAAAAAGAAGTGAGGACACAATAAAATACCATATTGACAGTAACATAAAATACCTTTTCTTTATATGCAAGCTCTTTTCCTCAGAGCAAATGCAGCCCTAGAGCATTACCTCTAAACAACCCTCAGTAATAACCGACATTGTACTATGTGTGTACATCCCTTAGAGACGGTCAAAGAAGAGTCAATCTTCACTGAGTGATGGTAGATACCTATTTCCTGGTTATCTTTAACAGAATCAGCTTGAAAGAGCTAGTTTTGTCTGATTCACAAGATTATCATCATAGTCAATGAAGTCAATATAAGAAGTATGAAGTGGAAGTTTATTTTAATTGGTAATATACAGTATAGATGCGCATGTGTAACTTCAGGATATTTACTAGGAACGGAAAAAATATCATAAAGGTAACCATTATTCAGTATGAAGAAAAAAATGCGACCTTTATTATATTGTTTCTTGTAGAAAGGCAGAGATGACCTGATAGCAGAATTCATTAAATTGCATGTTGGCCCCAGTGGATAATGAGTCAGGCTCCAAACTATGATTCAAGGTGATTTTTTTTTTATGATCTCCATTCCCAACTTCTGAATTTTCTGAAAGTGCAAGTAAAGGAAGCAGGGAACTGAGCAATTCTTTCTTATACTTCCTAAATTAACTTATAGCATGTATGACCCTTAACTACTTTAACCATAGTGAATGGCACAAATTTTTATGAGTATTTCTGCTATCATTGTTTTAATGAAGCTCTAAAAACTCTTGAAACTCTTCAAACTGGCCTCTTTACCCAAGCATATCTTCAGTAAAACCTGGTGTAGCCTTGCCAAAATTCTACTGGAATATAACATGTCTTAAATTTTCAGTACAGAAGATCTTTGTTTAAAAGTGAAATGGAAATGATGAGAGATACGGTTTTAGTACCTGACACAGTAATTGGAATAAAATCAGTTAGAGAGCCTAAAAAAACGTAAGAGCTGCTTCGATGGAGCAGCTAATCCTGGGAACCATTTCCACGCACATTAAGGACAAGAAAATCATGAGGAGTCGTTAGCATGGCTTCACCAAGTGGAAGTCGTGCTTGACCAACTGATAAGTTTCTACAATGAAGTAACTGGCCTGGTAGATGAGAAAAGAACAGTAGCTATTGTCTACCTGGACTTCACAAAGGCATTTGATGCTGTCTCCCATAAGATCTGCACCGACAAGCTATTGATGAATGGGCTCGATAAGCAGACAGTGAGATGTATTTAAAACTGACTAAATGGCAGGGTCTAGAGGATGGTGATCATTGTTGCTAAGTCTAGTTGGAGGCCAGGGACTAGTGGTATACCCCAGGGATCGTACTGGGTCCAGTCCTGCTCAACATCTTCATTACTCATCCAGAGGATGGGGCAGAGAGTTCACTCAGCAGGTTTTCATTACCAGAATGAGAGGAGTGGCTAATACACCAGCAGGGTGTGCTGACCAGTAGGACCTCATTAGGCTGTAGAAATAATCGGACAGGAACCTCATTAGGTTCAACAGGGACAAGTGCAAAGTCCTGCGCCTGAGGAGGAACAACCTTATGCACCAATACATTCTGGTTTCCATGTAGCTTGAAAGCAGCTAGGGAGGAATGGACTTGGAAGTCCTGGTGGACACCAAGTTGAACGTGAGCCAGGAACATGCCCTTGCTGCAAATATAGTGAATGGTATCCAGGGCTGCATTAGGAAGAGTGTGGCCAGCAGATTGGGAGTGGTGATTCTTCCCCTTTATTCAATGTTCATGAGTCTACACACGGAGTGCTGTGTCCAGCTCTGGCCTCCTCAGTACAAAAGAGNACCCTTAACTACTTTAACCATAGTGAATGGCACAAATTTTTATGAGTATTTCTGCTATCATTGTTTTAATGAAGCTCTAAAAACTCTTGAAACTCTTCAAACTGGCCTCTTTACCCAAGCATATCTTCAGTAAAACCTGGTGTAGCCTTGCCAAAATTCTACTGGAATATAACATGTCTTAAATTTTCAGTACAGAAGATCTTTGTTTAAAAGTGAAATGGAAATGATGAGAGATACGGTTTTAGTACCTGACACAGTAATTGGAATAAAATCAGTTAGAGAGCCTAAAAAAACGTAAGAGCTGCTTCGATGGAGCAGCTAATCCTGGGAACCATTTCCACGCACATTAAGGACAAGAAAATCATGAGGAGTCGTTAGCATGGCTTCACCAAGTGGAAGTCGTGCTTGACCAACTGATAAGTTTCTACAATGAAGTAACTGGCCTGGTAGATGAGAAAAGAACAGTAGCTATTGTCTACCTGGACTTCACAAAGGCATTTGATGCTGTCTCCCATAAGATCTGCACAGACAAGCTATTGATGAATGGGCTCGATAAGCAGACAGTGAGATGTATTTAAAACTGACTAAATGGCAGGGTCTAGAGGATGGTGATCATTGTTGCTAAGTCTAGTTGGAGGCCAGGGACTAGTGGTATACCCCAGGGATCGTNCAGTACAAAAGAGACATGGACATAGTAGAGACAGTGCAGCAAAGGACCGTGAAGATGATGAAGGACCTGAAGCACCTCATGTATGAGAAAAGGCTCAAAGAGGTGTGACTGTTCAACCTAGAGAAGAGAAGGCTCAGGGGGATCTTATTAGTATGTATAAACACCTGAAGAGATGGTGCAAAGAGAGCAGAAACATGTTCTTTTTGGTGAAGCCCAGTGACAGGATCAGAGGCAATGGGCACACACTGAAACACAGAAGATTCCCTTGAAGATCAGGAACACTTTTTTACTGTGAGGGTAACTGAGTACTGGCATAGATTGCTTAGAGAGGTTGTGAAGTCTTCTTTGTTGGAGGCATTCAAAAGCCATCCATTCACAGTCCTGGGTAGCAGACTGTAGGTGGTCCTGATTGAGCAAGGGTGTTAACGGCACCCTTCAAACCTCAACCATTTTAAATTCTGTGATTCTGTGATAAATACTTTCTTTACAATTTCAGGTCATCCAGTCCATTAGACTGTAGGATTCAGACATACATTATCATAATGTACATGTGTTAACAATTGCTTGAGGCATTAATACCAGTTTTGTTGTTTCCTGTAAGAACTGCAATATATTTGTTCTGTCAGTTGTAGGACAGAAATCCAGCATGTGCCATCACAATTGCCAGAGGAAGTCCTGGAAAATCATGAAGTTTGTGAGGGAAAGCATAGTCATTCTCTTTTTTCACTTACTAGGTAGAAATGTGTGTGAATTCTGAAGCCGTCATATCTTGTGGCTTCTTAAAGTAGGTGTTTGGTATTCTGTGGGTTTTGTGGGGGTTTTGGGGGTGATTTTTGTGTGTGTTTTGGTTGGTTTTTATTTTCAGAATCACACAAATTCCATTTTATAACTAGTTTGGCTTTCGATCCCTATACACCTTGTGGAAAGGTATTTAAGATGTCACTCAGATTACTAGAATCCTTCTTCTATTTTCTAGCATAAATGCGCATCATTGTTTCTCATGTCAACATTGACAGTTAACTTAAGTAGTTCTTTTCTGTCCTTAATGCTTAGTTCCCTTGAGTATGATCCAATCCCCACCTAATCTTCACGTAGCTACACTGGAAGACACTTTTCTAAGGCTTCCCTTCCGTAATAGCTTTTTATATTCTTCAGATCTCCCTAGTAGCCTTTCTTTAAATTTGTTCCTGTCGAAACGTATCATTCTTGAATGCAGCTGACCGGAACAGTAGAGATGGTTCCTCTGGGCTCTTCCTGATGTTTCCTGAAGTCCTTTCAATAATCGGAACCTGAAGTACCCAGCTTGATTCTTTTAAAGACTGCATTTACATATTTCTTGGCAAGTAACATCCACATCCCATGGATATTTTGCAGTTCACTGATAAAAGAAAGTAGTGAGAAGACTGCCTGCTTTGCAGCAGCCTGCATCTGCGCATGTTGCTTTGGGAAGTGAGGGTGTTCCTGAAAGCAGTGTGCCCTCCGTTTTTCCTCCAAGATGGTCCACACCACATGCCCAGTCTGGGTCACCTGAGTGAAAGCCCCAGATCTTCACCACTAGACCACAGGCGAAGTATGGGACCTGAGCCTACATCACCATGGAGAGCACACCAAGTAGAGCACAGAGCTGGCCAGGACAGCTCTATTCAGAGCCAGTACAGGCTTGACCATCTTCTTGCAAACACAACACCTGACTGGGACATGTATGTGTAGTGATCTACCTATAATTATTTCTCATAGAGAGAAAAAAGGATTTTATTTAATTTTAGTTTGCTTGGTTTTCAAACCACTTGGTGATTTTCAGGAGGAAAATCATCCTGGAGTGGAAATCCTCACATGTCTTATTAAATGATGTTTGAAGGAGACTTTAATAAGACTGATCAACCACAGAGTGCTTCGCTTCAGGATGCTAGTGCTGTTACTCAAAACCTGTTTCTCAGTTGCTCAGTACTGAAAACTTGTTTCTTTTCTTTGCATGTTCAGGCAAAGAAAGCAGAGGACAAAAGTCATGTGGGCAGTTAAGGTATCCAGTACAGAGACTGATGATGTTGGTAAGTAGCATGATGGAATACTAAGAACTAGAGAAGGAAAGCACAAATGCAGTACCTACCCTTTTCTCCTTTACACTGTATTCTCTGATATTTTAGTATTACTGAAGTACAAAGGAAGTCTTGCTAGAGCTATCAACACTGTACACAGAAAACACAATTGAAAATGGCAAGTAGTGGGCAATCACGCAAAGCTGCTAATCAAGTTGAACCAGCTTAAAATAAAATAGGTACAATGAAGTTGTACAGATTAGCCTCCTGTGAATATCTCCTCCTTGCTTATGATAGTCATGTAAAGTAGGAGGGTTTTCTTCTTATCCAGCTCATGAAACTTGTCCTCTGTTGAACAGGGCAACTGCTTTCCTCTCACAAGTCCTAACTGACAAATTTGAACTCATGAAGGGTTGAATTAAAGGCTTAGTTTCAGACCCAGAAGCAAACTGAATTTTTCCTGTTCCCTTCATTTGGCTCTGGATCAGTGCTTCAAAATAATAGCATCTAGTAAAGATTTAATTCTGTTAATAAGCCTTTGCAATTATTTCTTGCTCTGTGCTCCAGTTCCCAGGATGTACAAGGAAAGCCTGATATTTACCACAGTTGGTTGGCAATTCATTTTTGCCATTCTTTCTCCAATAGAGAGTACCAATTTATCAGAACCTACACTTCTGAAGGCAAAAACATGCTTTGACTGTACCTTCAGTCAGGAACATGAACTTCTAGATACAACAATGTGTTTCTAGGGACTTTTTTCCCCCCTGTTTTAAAAAGCTTATTTTGATTTTATGATTAATTTATATTGTCATGCATACCAGATTGATAGCAAATGCATTCAAATTTTCCAACTGAAGTGTTTTGACTTATCCATTCATATTTCTTCCTTCCAGGGTTTCAATTTTAAAAAATATTTTGCACATAATGAACATTTTTACTTTTGTGTCAAATCATGATTAAAAGATTGTTTCATTTCTTATTTCCAGAAGTTTTGGTGCTAAGAAAAACTGTTTTTAAAAATGCAACTTCAACAGTTACCTTGTCTTTGAAGTTGATGTGGTGGGTTGACTGTGGTTGGCACCAGCTGCCCACCAAACCTCTCTGTCACTCCCCTTCCATCAACAGGACAGAGGGAGAAATACGATGGGTCAAAGACCAGGAGCTCACTCACCAATTACCATCATGAGTAATACAGACTCGACTTCGGGAAATTACTTTAATTTATTACCAATTAAAGAGAGCAGGATAGAGAGAAATAAAAACTAAACTAAAAACACCTTCCTTCACCCCTGCCTTCTTCCCAGGCTCCACTTGGCTCCCAACTCTTCTACGTCCTCCACACTTGTCCTAAGTGGTGCAGAGGGATGAGGATTGCAGTTTGATCCTAATGCTTTGTCTCTACTGCTCCTTCCTCCTCACACTGTTCCCTTCTCTAGTGTGGGGTTCCTCCCACAGCATACAATCCTTCACAAACTGCTCCTATGTGAGTTCTTTCCATGAGCTGCGCTTCTTCAAGAATTGCCCCATGGTGAACAGTAATTCAGGAATGGACTACTCCAGTGTATGGTCCTCTCTACAGACCACATTCCTTACAGGAGATTGCTCATGCATGGATTCACCGTATCTGGTGGAGATATCTGCACCACCACTAACCCACATGGGCCGCAGGGGAACAACCTGCCTCACCATGGTCTTCACCACGGGCTGCAAGGAAATCTCTACTCTGTTGCCTGGAGTACCTCCTCCTCATCCTTCTTCGTGGACCTCGGTGTCTACAGGGCTGTTTCTCTCGTATACTTCACTCCTTCCTCCCAGTTTCTGTTGTGCAGCACTTTCCCTCCTCTCTTAAATATGTTATAATAAAGTTTACACTGTGATACATAAATCAGTGCACATCAGTATGCATTACTGATTGGGTTTGGCCAACACTAGGTCTATTTTGGAGACAGCTGGAACTGGCTCTGTCATACACAGGGGCATTTTCTAGTGTCCTCTGGCAGAATTCACTCCCCCACTCCCAAAATCTTGCCATGTAAACCCAGTATAGTTACTCTGAGATCTACAAATGAAGAAGTCTGAGTAAGAGCTATGCTTTTAACTTCGAGCTGTAAAGAAAGTATGCATTACACCAGACACCTCCAACCGCCTCTCTTAAATACAGCTGGGGAGCAATGTTGTGCTTGTCTCATACACTTGTGCAGCGTGTCTAAAACTGACTTCTTGCTCTGATCCCTGTCATGGAACCTAGCAGCAGCACAAAAAGGCTTGAATCCATACTAGTTATCTAGCACTCTAGACAAGGTAGTCTTGCTCACATACTTTATTGGGAGTGCTAACATCAATATTATTCCCCGTTTTTCTCTGGGAGTGCTGCTGAAGTCATGCCAGGGACATGGGTGATTGAATTCCCACATTTGGAATTGCTCCTGGACCTTGCTCATTTCACCAGGTAATGAGTTGTCTTGGAGTTCTGTCTGATCTTCTACCATCTTTTACTACCACGCTCTTGTTGCCTTGGTGCGTGGAAGTGCTATTTTTTCATGCTTCAGAGATGAGAAATATCTAAAAGTAATCTGACCTAAATTTAATGAATAGGATTTCTTTCCATCAAAAGTCTGCAACCGCTAAAATTAGGGGACTTAATTGTCCCTGTTCAGATGGGTTTGTTGGCTGGCTGCAGAAGGAACTTGGATGACTGATTTATTGTAGATGACTATGCAGGGCTCTACTAGAAAGCATTGAGAACAACGTGCCACTGGCTGCATTCACATGGCCTTTGACATCTAAATGTTATGTAGTGGTAGCATTTAAGACATCATACGTAATGCAGTCAGATCTTGCATCTCAGTACTGTCGCTGGAGAAACATAATCAAAACATCTAATGGAAGATATCTCAGGTATGTTCTCCTCTTTGTACCAGTGCTTCACAGAGACAGGCGCTCTTAGGTGAGCCTGTCCATTCATTACCTGATGCATAAAATCTGCAGTTCCCCCATGTCTCCTGCCCTCCAATCCCACTTCTGCTACTGCTGCTCCCTGGTGCACATTCCCTGTTAATATTGCCTATGATTGGTTTTAAATTGTTAAACAGGCAGGAAAGTAACCAACCAAAAGCAGAAAAATGTTCTGGCAGCACTTTTTGTCAGAAGCCAAGAAGCCAGATGGATGCTCGAGTCACCTCAAAGTGTAAGTGGAGTACATAGCAGGAAGGGAAGAAGACAAAGTGGTATGGGACTTCTCCTTTGAGCATCAACAGCCGCTAGTATCATCTTGTTTCTCTCCTAAATGCATCACCTAGCCTTGACAAAGCTGTTAGCATAATCACTTTAGCTGGTTACCGCAGATATTCAAGAATTCTCTTTGCCTCTTTTTGTAGTTATAAGCCTTTATCAAGCAAACAATAATCACTTCAAGCATCTTATGATTGCTTTTCTAGAAAGGCAATTTTTCTAGTCACTTGACTCCCCTGCACATGGTTAGTTGGGAGCTGTATGAAGAAGAGCTTCATATGGCTTCCCTATTATACATATTCAGCTGCTATCTTGACATTGCCTCCCTACCAGCATTTCTCACCTGCCTCACAGAGGTGTTACGTGATGTAATTAGTTTTATTATTACTGTAATTTCCATGAAACCAAGCTGACAAAATGAAACTGCTTCCCCAGGCTTTTCCCATCATTTTTTGCTGAGCTTAAAGATTATTTTAGAAGTTAGAACTTTTTCCTCTGTTAGTTACACATTCTCACTATTTCTTTTTCCCTTTCTGTCATTTGTTTATGGTAGTAATAAAGCATGCTGACATATTCTACTGTATCATTTTCCACGACTGGTTTGAAAACAAAATTCACTAAAAAAATGTTGTTACTAGTGGGACGCTTCCACCATTTTAGGTAAAGAGAGAACACATTAGCATTTTCTCAAGGAAGTTGACCACAATATACATACTTATTTTACACTCTCAGAAAGTAAGTCTGGAGAATGCAAATAAATTATTTAGGCAATGGTTTGATTGAAGTTCCCTGGTTTTGTCCCAGATTCACAAAGAGTTTAAATGTTGCCACACTGAGAATTTGAATGCTTAACAATGATGTGGACGAGACAAATTCACAGTCCCCAGTTACACAGGTTCACTGTACTGGAAGTCAACATGAGTAGCTGTTGCACACAGGAGTGGTAAAGACAGCATGCTGAGCCAGTCTGTGCCTGTCAGAGGGAGTATCTTTTAATTCTCTCTCACAAACTCTTTCAGAAAACAAACTGAAGCTCACAGGTATGTGCTTCTGCAAAATTTTCCTTTGCATCTCTGAGTGTGGATGTGTAGTAGCATAGGCATTGTTGTATTCACCAAGAAAACAGTGTTGTTGGCTAAATTCCACCATAAATATATTCTGTCACAGTTTGGGGTCAGGGCACACCCCAAATCTGCAACAGAACGCTCTCTCCCCCTCCCCACCCAAAAAGGGAAGAAAGGAAATAAAGGAGAGAGACTTAGTGATTAGGGAAGGAAACTAGAACAGCTTTACTAAAAAATGAAAAATAACAATAACAGTAAAAAAAAGGAAATATATACAAATATGTACAAAATCAGTATAAAACTCAACCCCTCTTAATGGTAAATATGTCACCATCACCACTGATGCTGTGGAAGGGCCCAGCAGCAGACGGGAACCGGGAGCTGGATTCAGGGATGCGGCCCAGAACCTGGGGCCCAGCCAAGGCCTGAGCCGGGGGCTGAGACCAGGGCCGGAGGCCTCAGGGCAAAGCTGAAGCTGCCAAGGCCGAACTGAGAAAGGAGAAGTCCCAGAGCTGAGAGAGTAGTTAGATCTCAGAGAAACGGAAGACTAACGGCAAAATGGAGGACCAAAATGGAAGGGCTGAGACCCTCGTGATCCCTCAGCTTTATACCGAATATGACGTATATAAGATGGAATACCTCATTGGCTAATTTAGGGTCACCTGTCCTGTTTGCTCTTCCCTGAATGTGCAGCCTTTACTTTTCTGCACCCCCCAGTGTGGTAGTCAAGATCTAGCAGTGACCTTGGTTTGCATACCAATCCTTGGTACTAACTATAAACATGGAGCGTTATCACTGCTAGAAGCAGCCACTGTGAAAACATGCTGCTAACTTCAGACAAACATGCACACTGCCCAAGGCTAGATATGATAAGGACTCTTGTCTCCATGTCTGTAATGTTTTTCCCTATGAAAGTAAAAAAACCAAAAACCTTCATTAAAGATTGCGTGGAAAAGTCACTACTTTGAAGAAAAACAAAGAAATCTTATTATTCCCTCTCATTTCTTTACATTTTGCTGAGAGTTAAGAACACCGTAGGTGTTAACAACTGAGCTGCCATTCTAACTATTGAGAGACTTATTTTTGCAGACGCAGCTGTGCCACTGAAGAGCCTTTCACAGCAGCCTGCTATAGCTCCTTGTCACTGCCTCCTAGCCTGCTAGTGTGTCCCCTTGAGATTTGTTTCATGTGCTTGAAATGCAGCTACCAAAATTACTTCAGCCTCCGTGAGCCAAGTTAACAAAGACATGATATTTTTAAACTCACCTGTCCCATTTTTACTTAACTGGGTTAAATCAAGATCAAAGAACAGCTCAGCCACCAGGTCAGAAGGTCTTGTAACCTTCCTGAGAGGAGCAGGGATGCTGTGAATGGCAACCTGTACAGATGGCGTACTATGGCTAGAATAGGGCAGCAAAGAAAGAGCCATGAACAAGATCTGTCTGGCTTTTGCATAGATGCATATATAGGATTTTTTAATGTAGGAATCTTCCTTTACACACCTTTCAACCAAGATACAGAGGTCAAAAGGACTTCACTTTCTGAGTCTTTAGAAATGCAAATCATTGCTGTTGGTGGAGGAGATCCTGGAGCTTAATTGCATCAGGGATCCTGGGAAGCCCAGCGTATTGCAGAATCACAGCATCACAGAGTGGTTGAGGTTTGTTCTACACCTAGATCTGATTACCCAGGACCACGTCCAGATAGCTTTTAAATATCTCCAAGAAGGAGGACTCCACAACCTCTCTGATCAACCTGTCAATCATCTTCAGAGTAAAAATGTTTTCGTTGTGGTTTAAGAGTTAAAAGGAGGACAGGTAGTGACTCCAAGATGCTATGGGGTCAGAGTGTACTGGTATTCCCTTCCCTTTCCTGTTTTCCCCTATCTGAAGTTCCATTGTCCCCTTTACCTTCCTACTCTCCCTGGGTGCTGGTGTTGCTGCTGGAACCACATCCCAGGGGTGACAGGGCCTGCATCCACGTGCATCCAAGATTGGGTTTTGTATATATCTGTATATACCCCTTCTTTCAACCTTTCTGTACATCCCTTTTCCCTTACTACCCGTTGGTATCTGTTGAAATTACATTCTTAACTTCCAATTCAGTGCAAAGTCCCTTTGTTCCCTCCGTATCTCCTCTGCCTTTTCCCTGATGGGGGAGAGGGAGGTGGAGAGAAGGATAACACAAATTCTGTTCCATGGAGTTTTCCCCTGAAACCTTTAAACAGTAACGGTTTTCCTGACGGTCATAAGGAACCTCTTGCTTTTCAGTTTCCACCTGTTACCTCTGGTCCTTTCACCAGGTATTACTGAAAAGAGCCTGGCTCTGTCCTCTTTGCACCTTCTCTTCGGTTATTTATATACATTAATAAGGTTCCCCCGAGTCTTCTCCTGGCTTAAGAGCCATCTCTCTCAGCCTTTCCTCACATATGAGGTGCTACAGACCCTTAATCCCCTTTGTGGCCATTCACGGGACTCCCTTTGCTATGTCCAGTATCTCTTGTACTGGGGACCCCAGAACTGAGCACAGCACTCCAGGTGTGGCCTCACCAGTGCTGAGTAGGGTGAAAGGATCACCTCCCTCATCTTGTCAAATATTCTCATGTAAGCCAAACTAGCTTCTAGATGAAGAAACTGTTTCTTATGCCTTGACATGCAAGTTTTATGCTTTAAGTGCTTGTTAGATATGAAATAACACTATTCTGTAGCAGATGAGGCATGCTACCAATGGACAAAATTTCTATGTTACTGTAAGAGTGTTAACTAAATACTTCTATTAGTACATCTAGTCAGCAGCATAATTTAGAACAAACAAATATTTTAC
Organism: Todus mexicanus; assembly: GCA_013389965.1. Taxonomy (NCBI): domain Eukaryota; kingdom Metazoa; phylum Chordata; class Aves; order Coraciiformes; family Todidae; genus Todus; species Todus mexicanus. Next base: position 932 of record WEIS01056171.1, on the reverse strand, counting down.
CATCATTTGGTTTGGTCACTAAAGGAAATGCTTTTCAGGTCCAAGCTTTCTGATACAATCATGCATGTGTCAACACAGACTATCCAAACATAGATACTGTCTTTTCCACAAAACGGGGCTAAAAATAGCTCCTCCATTCTTCGTCTGAAGACTCTAATTAATTGCAACAACTATAATTTACACAATGGCTTTGAATTCATCCTGCCTCAAGAGAAAGTCAATAACTTAATTAATCTCACCATCAGTTGACCTGCACAAGGAGAAAGGCTGCACAAAAGCAAGGAGCTTCCAGTAGTTGATATAACTGGCGCAACTTGGCTCAATCTCAATCACTTTTTTCCCTTCAGCTAGTGAAGTTGCGGCACGCCAGCACCTAAGTTTTATCTATACCCATAGTAAGTTTGAACTAAACATTCTAGACAATATCATATGTGGATGCTGTTATTCTGAAATAATTTTGCTGTTTCAAAATAGATTTAACCAGACAAGTACGAAATTCTCTTCCTTCTGAGTAAGAATATATACTGATATGCTAATATGGAATAATCATTCAAATTCAAATGTCTGTCCTTTTATTCAGATTATTTTTCATGAGTAAATAGATGCTGATAAAATAATTTTTCACACTGAAAAGTGGATATGGACTTATCTTCACAGAAGATGAACTTTTATAAACATTATAGTAGTATATTAAAATTAAAAACCTGCTGAAAATCCAAAGCTACTGGTTCTTTAGGTGGGAGCATTTGCTTAATTCAACTTCAAACCAGACTAGAGTAACTGAATTAGCAATGGGGTAAGTTGTAAGAGCACAGATTTTGTATGAGGGAAGGCAAGGCAAGGCAAGGTAAGAGAAAAGGTAACCCCTTTTAGCCAAAAGGCTAATAAGAAACTTTACCGCTTTAGGAACTGATTAAAAAAAAAAATAAAAT
>WEIS01056169.1:0-14367 GCA_013389965.1 Todus mexicanus | reverse complement strand
GGGGCGCAGCGCCGCCATCCAGGCCCCGGCCCCGGCGCTCCCGGGGAGCGTCGCTGAAGAGCGGCCCGGGCAGCGCGGCTCGGGCAGCGGCGGCGCCGACGGGAGAACGGGCCGGCGGCGCTATTGAGAGACGGTCCCCGGAGCGGGCGGGCCGCGGCCAATCAGAGACCGAGTGCGTCAGCCAGGCCACGATAGACAGCGGCGTGAGCCAATGGGGAGGGGCGGGAGGCGGGACTCCGGGGGTCACGCCGCCGCGCTTTAAAGGGGCTCTGTCCCCAGCGGAGGGTTTCGGTCCACCCGCACAGGAACGTCCCTCAGCTGCAGCCCAGCGGGAGCCAGCGCGGCAACCTCCACCTCAACGTGAAGAAGAACCTCTTTACTGTGAGCGTCACCGGCACAGGCTCCCCAGAGAGGCTGCGGACTCTCCTTCTCTGGAGACTTTCCTGGGTGTCCGGCCCCAGATTCTGTGCTCCTGCTCGGGCAGGGCGGTTGGACTAGATGATGCCCAGAGGTCCCTTCCAACCCTTAACTAACTAACTAACAGCCTGTGATTCTCAGGGTTAAGCCTCCAGCTTCGCTGCAGGAAGCCTCATGGAAGGGGCGCACCCTGAGGCCTCAGCCCTCCTCCTCCTTCTCCTTCTCCTTCGCCTCTTCCTCCTCTTCTGGTTTCCCACTGGGGTGAACCAGGTTGTTATGCTGGTGTCCTGCCTGTGGAATGGCAGCTGGAGAAGCTGGTCCTCAGCTTGTCTCTTCTCACGCTGTTGCTCAGGTTAATCACGGGTTGCGATATTTTGATGTGTTCTATTCACGGGTCCAAGTCCAAAGGCTCAGCAGCTGCCAATGTCTCTGAGTTAACAGGAGGGACACTTCTGCTCAAAGAGAGGTTCTGTCTGAAAAGTGCCTTGGCAACAGAGCCAGGCGTAAAATCCATGCCTCCTCACTTGTAGCCTCAGGCACTAGCTAATTTGAAGATGTTCCCTCCCACATAATTGTCAGAAGCAGAGATTTTTCTTCCCAATCCACCTGCTCTTCCCTCCCGATTTCCTCTGAGGCCGGAGCCCAGCACTTGGGACACCAGGTCCAAAGACTGTCTCTTGGGAGGGAGGCTGCTGGGTGCCACCACAAGGCCCATGACACTTGAGATCCCGCCTTCCTCACTGCTTATGCGAAACAGGAGGTGGGGAATCCACACTCATGGTTCCTTTGCATTAACAAGCCTTGTCCTTCAGCCCAAACAGTGTGTAAACAGAACTCTGCTCCTCTCGCCTCCAATGATTTCCCCGTCTTCATAGCCGCACGCGTTCAGCTCAGAACTCTCTACTTTGTTCCAGGTCATCATCTCCAGCACAGCAGAGGGAGCCCTGTTCCACACCTGATTTTAGGGGTGGTTTTCGCTGCCCAACCTCAGCTCTTCTCAAAGAGGCAGAGCACCCCAGCTCACAGGTCCACTTGTAGCTGGCACCCAAAGACAGCACTGAAAACACAGACATGGTGCATGGTCTTCTGGGGAGGACAGACAGAAAAGCTGTGTCCATCCAGCTGTCCAGTGCCTGGAGAGACAGTGGCACCCTGTGGCGAGATGGGTTCATCACTGCGTGTCATCTGGGCCTTGTCAGACAGCACCACCTTATTATGCAGGTCTTGGGCTGCCTTCCTTTAAGCCATGGTGGTCTCCAGTGGCCTACAGGTGGGGGCATCTCTGGGGGTCCCCGTGCCTGGTTCACAGGAGCACCAGGCCGCTCCCTGTCATGTGTCACAGAGGAGAGGCTGAGCCACTCTCCTATTTATATCGCGGTGCTCCTGCTTCCCTATATCCGTACCAGGCTGAATCATCCCGCTGGGCTCCTGGAAGAGCTGTTTCAGGTCGATCATTGCCAGCTGCCTCTTTAGCCACTTTTGCTTCTGGTGTCTCCTGTTTCAGGGTTACTGGCCCATATCTGAGCGCAGCCGAGAGCAGAAACTGCCTGACACTGAATAGCGGTCAGAAACCCTTCAGAGAAGACAGGTCTCCAAAATCCAAGCCACCAGCCATTATGCGAAAGCCCGTGGCCTGGAATGGAATTGTTTCACCTCTTCACCAAACATCAGCCCATCACTTGTTTTGTCTCTTTGAATTCCTCTTCCAGTTTCTCTGGGACAAGCGCTGCCTCTCCTGAATCCCATTGCTCTGCACTGAGCAGCCACGGAGACAGAGGTGTCTGCTCTCCAGAACTGCTGCTGTTAGCTCCCTGGTACTGTTATCACATACAGCCTCACACACAAAAAAACCCACCAACCGTTCCCACTTCTTGTAGTTCTAGCGTAAAGCAGAATAGAATGATAGAATGCTCTGGGTTGGAAGGGACCTCTAAAGGTAATCTAGTCCAACCTCCCTGCAGTGAGCAGGGACATGGAATCATAGAATCATTTGGATTAGAAAGGACCTTTGGAGGCCATCTAGTCCAACCCCCCTGCAGGGAGCAGGGACATCTTCAACTAGAGCAGGTTGCTCAAAGCCTTGTCAAGCCTCACTTTGAATGATTCTAGGGCCTCAACTACTTCCCTGGGCAACCTGCTCCAGTGTTCCACTACCTTCATAGTAAAGAACCTTTTCCTAACATCCAATCTAAATCTACCCTGCTCTGATTTACAGCCATTGCCCCTCGTTGCAGAATCACAGAATAATTAAGGCTGAAAAAGACCTCTGAGGTCATCGAGTCCAGCCTATGACCTAACACCATCACATCAGCTAAACCCTGCCACTAAGAGCAGCATTAAACACCTCCAGGGATCGTGACTCCACCACCTCCGTGGACAGCCCATTCCATGTTTTATCCCCCTTTCTGTGAGGAAGTGCTTCTGAACATCCAACCTAAACCTCCTCTGGTGCAGCTTCAGGCCGTGCCCTCTCGTCCTGTCACAAATTGCCTGAGAGAAGAGCCCGTCCCCTACCTGCCTACACCTTCCCTTCAGGTGGTTGCAGAGAGTGACGAGGTGCCCCCAGAGCCTCCTCTCCTCCGGGCTGTCCTTTCACTCCCCCCCCAACTCCACCGATGCTAGAGCCGGTCCCAGCGGGTGTCCCTGGGGCCGGCGGCCAACCCAGAGCGGAGTGGAGGCACACGGCCACAGCCCCGCCCCCGCCGCCTCATCCATATTCATGACGCGATCCATTATTCATGAGGTTTCGCGCGCTTTTGCCGACCACGTGGGCGCGTTTTGGCGCGGAAGCGGCGCGGGCAGGGAGCGGCGGCGATGGCGGTGAGAGGCCGGGACGGGCCGGGGAGCGGAGCGGGAGCGGGAGCGGGGCTGCCCCCGGGGGGACGGGCTGCAGAGGGGCTCGGGTCGGGGAATGGCCAGGGGTGCGCGTTACCCCTGTGCCCTGCACCGGAGCCTTTCCCCGCCGCTCTGGGCTCGGAGGACGAACTTCTCCCCCTCCCCCCCATTCATTTCCGTTGCCTTTTGCAAGGAGGACTAACTGTCTTAATCTTTTCCCCTATCGCGACGGGACTCGTGGCTCATCCCTGGCTCCTGGGAGCGCTGGCTCCTGCTCCCCCCAGTGCCCGGGGCTGGGGCCGGGGGGGAGGCGAGGCTGCCCCGGGGTCCCCCCTTCCCTCCCCCTGTCCCCCCTGTCCCTGCAGGATTCCTCCGAGCCGCAGGCGGTGGTGACCAGCCCGGTGCGCAGCTCTCGCCGGGGCGATGCCTTCACGTCCAGCCCTGGCCGGGACCTGCCCCCCTTCGAGGATGAGTCCGAAGGGCTCCTGGGGACCGAGGGGCTGCCAGAAGAGGAGGAGGAGGAAGGGGAAGAGCTCATCGGGGAAGGGATGGAGAGGTAAGCAAACCTTGGGGGGCAGGGGGGTGTCTGGGGATGGGGTTTTGCTAAGGGGTTGCCAGTGCAGCCAGCACCGTGGCTCGCAGCTGTGGTGGGGTCTCCCTCTGTGCTGGCAGCTCGGGTGAGGGGGCTGAAGAGCTGCTGGGCAGTGGAGAAAGGTCAGGGCATGGTGTCATTTGAGTCCTGGAAGAATGGAGCAAATTGCAGGTGGGGAGCAAAGGGCTGTCGTGATTCAGGGTGGGTAAAACAGCAGATCTTGGATGTGTGATGTACGTCCAGCCCAGCTTCTTGCTCCTGCAGGCAGAAATTCTAAGGGGTTTTCACTCAGCCAGGCCTGCGGGCAAGCTGGTGAACTTCACAATACAAAGGCTTGAACGTTGGCATTCATAACCATTGGCATTCATAACCGTGCTGCTGGAGCCCTTTGTACTGCAGAGCATCTTCCCTTGGGAAGTGTCTTCCTGCTCAACGTGTTGTCTTGCTGCAGAACAACTGCCCTGACACCTCCCCAGCAGTAGCCAGAGGAGGGCTGGAGAAACGTTTTCTGGAGCCTGGCCTGATTCAATGCTCTGTGTGTGTGCTAGGGACTACCGCCCCATCCCGGAGCTGGATGTCTATGAAGCAGAGGGCCTGGCCTTGGACGATGAAGATGTGGAGGAGCTGACCGCCAGCCAGCGGGAAGCTGCAGAGCGAGTAATGAGGCAGCGAGACCGCGAGCTGGAGCAGGGCATGGGCCGCATGAGGAGGGGGCTGCTTTACGGTAGGCGCAGATGAGCTGTACTGAGTGGGTTGCTGATCCCCGTGTGACTGATTGTAAACTGGCTGTTGTAGAAGAGCTGGATTCTCACCTTCAGAATAGCACAGAGGTCCCTGGAGCTCCAGCATATTTGGGCTCTTGGTGAAATCTCTGATTCTGGGCTTGGCTGGACTCCCCAGTGCACGATCCCATGATTTGAGCTTTCCAGGAGCTAATTTGGTGTGCTGTTCTCATTACGTGTTTGCTGCTGAAACAAAGTCAGGATCCTGGGCCTGTATTAAGGGCTTGTGTTTCTACTGAGCATGTGCTGTGAAGCTCGTTGGTGTTCCTATAGAGACTTTTGTGGGCTGGATGGGAGGGCCTTTGATGCACTTGTTAGCCTGTTCCTTGGCCATCTTCCTTCAGTGCATTAATAGACATGACTGTGAGCTGTTGTATAAAAATCTTCTTATTCACCCCCATAAAGTGTTTAGCCACACTGTGGAAGATTTAAGAGCCAGATCAGAACCGGATTTACATTGGACCCGGGATGGTTCTGGATTTGTGTCCCAGGCTTGGACATCTTTGCTTTCGCAGCCTGTGTACTCCAACCATCGCTAATCCAGAGTGGGAATGGGAATCTCATCTCTTTAACAATTTTTCCTCCCGACCCTTAGATAGTGACGATGAGGATGAAGACCGTCCTTCCCGCAAGAGGCGGCTGGCAGAACGGGCTGCCGATGGCATGGAAGAGGAAGATGAGGACATGATTGAGAGCATTGAGAATCTGGAAGACATGAAAGGGCATTCGGTGAGGGAGTGGGTTTCCATGGCAGCTCCCCGGCTTGAGATCTACCACCGCTTCAAGAACTTCTTGAAGACCCATGTGGATGACCACGGGCATAATGTCTTCAAGGAAAGGATCAGCGACATGTGCAAAGGTAGGACTGGGTGATTAGAGACTCTCTCCTCTCTATGCGGGTCACGGTACTTTGCAGTGATCCAGTCCACAGGTGGATTTTTTTTTTTCTGCCTGCTCTGTTCATCCCAGACACTGAGTCAGCACTTTAAGAAACTCAGATGCTGATGGAGATAAATGAATAATGGAAACATGTCTACTATCCTCTTTGATTCTGGCTGACTAATTAGAAGGCCCCTGGCGTCTGCTACTCATTAATATTCATATCGTAGAAATGCTAGCAAAAGAGTATGTGGGGCAGCAGACAGTGGTCTGCAAGCTTGCAATCCGAAAGAGACAACAATTGTTTGCTGTCTGGGCCCGTTACTTTCTCACACTGGAAACTGGATTATCCAGCAAGGGGGCACAAACAGACCTTGTGACTTTGAAAACCGTGTCAGTGTTGGGGCCTTGTAACTGCCAGACAAAGCAATCATTAAGGCTGACATTGATAGATTTTAAATGCAGAAATTGCCACATCTAGGAACAGCTCGTGTAACTGCAGAAGCTCCAGAAGTGTGAGTAGTGAATCAGGGTCAGTGTTATGCAGCCAGGAAATAAAAGGCACTTGTCCCTTTCCAGGAACATAGAACACAGAAGGTTTTTGCCAGTCATTCAGCGCAATTGTCGCTGTTATTAATTTCTGTTTCCTGGAAGTCTGTGGGAGAGTTGTGTGTTGGACTGAGGCTTTTGACTCTCAGGAACACTGAGCCTGGGAAGTGTCTGTGCTGGACTGGAGAGGAGCAATCACAATACTGGTGAAGAATTTGTCAGAGAAATCAATTTAAAGGAGCTTTGCACTCATTTTCAAATTGTTGGCCTCAAAACATTTTTCAGGGAAGGTGCAGACATCTGCAAACTGCAGGATACAGGCATGTCTGTCCTGGCTGTCTTCTGCAGATTCCTGGAGGGGTGAGCAGGATGAAAAAGCAATTCTCCTGTCTTTTTCTTAAGAGAACAGAGAGAGTCTGGTGGTGAACTATGAGGATCTGGCAGCCCAGGAGCATGTCCTTGCCTACTTTCTGCCTGAGGCCCCAGCAGAAATGCTGAAGATCTTTGATGAAGCAGCCAAGGAAGTGGTGTTGGCCATGTACCCCAAATATGATCGCATTGCTCAGGAGATCCATGTCCGTATCTCCCACCTCCCTCTGGTGGAAGAGTTGCGGTCTCTCAGGTAAGCAGGAGAATCGCACGCAGCAGGCTTTGGGGTGTTCAGGAGAGCTAGTCTGCAAGCTCAAGTTCTTGATAAGTCTCAAAAGGATGACTGAGCTGATTACAGAAAAAGTCAGATTAAGGATGAACTTCCCATGTCCCCAAAGGTAAAACACAGACCCTGCAAGAAACCTCCTTCTGGTAACTGTTTCTTACTAGGCCTTTGGGAGTTGTGCCTTGTAGCAAGAGTATTTCTGTAGGGTGTTCTGCCTTCTGTGCCCTGTAGGCATCCAGCATCTCTCTGTCTTTCCTCAGGCAACTCCACTTGAATCAGTTGATCCGGACCAGTGGAGTAGTGACGAGTTGCACTGGGGTCCTGCCTCAGCTCAGCATGGTCAAATACAACTGCAGCAAGTGCAGCTTCATCCTAGGACCCTTTTTCCAGTCCCAGAACCAGGAGGTGAAACCTGGTTCCTGTCCAGAGTGTCAGTCTCTTGGCCCCTTTGAAATCAACATGGAAGAGGTAAGAGATGGAGATGTGCTTGCCTGGCTGGGGCTGTCCCCTCGTCCTGCCCAGGCTGCTGCTCTGCCTGTTCCCACCAAACCAGCCTTGGCTCCCACCCCTTGAACAGGCTTGGTGATGGGAGAGGGGTCTACTGCATATATCAGGGGTCTGTGAAGATAAACTTTGTCTATTTGAGCTCTTGACATGAATCTGCATAAATTAGCAGCCAGAAGTCATTTACTGCCTCACTGTAAGTGTTCAGGCTGAATCTTTGCCACAGTCATCTCTGTGGTACAGTCACCTGTCTGTGTTGTAGAAATGCTGACACAAGGCTGCCCAGCTCTCCTCCCCAAGTTAGGTCAGTGTTTCTGGTCCGCCAGCTGAGGAAACTTAAGGACAGTAGGAAATCATTGACGTGGAGCTTGAGTTGCATTCTTTGCTTTGGTATCTTTGACCATCACGAGTGGACAAACACTGGGGGAGCTGAAACACAGTGGTGAGATGTGGCAAAGGGCTTTCCCATCCCCGTTGTTGCCTACCACAGCCTGGAACTGTTCCTCACAATCTCCATTCTTCCATGCTCGTAGTTTTCTAACCAAAGCATAGTATATCTTTCAATGGACCTCGACTGCTGAGGTGCCTTTGAAAAGTATTGGCTGTGGTGATGCCCGCCGGACTTGGGTAACTTTTATTTTGTTGCTGCAGACAGTCTATCAGAACTACCAGCGCATCAAAATCCAGGAGAGCCCTGGGAAGGTGGCTGCCGGCCGGCTGCCCCGCTCCAAGGATGCCATTCTCCTCGCCGATCTGGTTGACAGCTGCAAGCCAGGGGATGAGATTGTGAGTACATCATTGGACTCAAGTACGGGGTGACCACAGAGCATTTTTAAACTGACAGTGACATCACTGGAGCACCTGTGGAGATGTGGGGAGGGATTGTCCTCAGCTGCATTTAAGCAGTTACCTTTGAGACTGGTATGTTAAAATGGAGAGGGGGCTGTTCTGTATGGTGCCGGCACTGACATACCATCCCCTGGTTCCCAGGAGCTAACAGGGATCTACCACAACAACTATGATGGCTCCTTGAACACTGCCAATGGGTTCCCAGTGTTTGCAACTGTGATCCTGGCCAACCACATCGCCAAGAAGGACAACAAGCTGGCTGTTGGAGAGCTGACTGATGAAGATGTGAAAGTGATTGTGGGTCTGTCCAAGGATGAGCAAATTGGGGAGAAGGTGGGTCAGCCTCAGACATCCTTTCTTTTCCTGTTGGTAGTTTGCCATCACCTGGCAGCTGGATCAGTGAGTGATGAAAGTTGTCAGCTGGCTAAACAGCAGTTACAGAAACTTTTAGAAGTCCCAGTTCTTTCTGAATTACTCTTGATCAGAGTAATTTGTAGGAGGGAAGTAAATGAACTTTCCTTGTACTTTTTGGGGTCCAATTCTCTATTTCTCTCCATCCTTCTCTGAGCTTTCTACATCACAACAGAGCTGAAAGATGGGTGAGAGACACTCAGACACTACTTTTATCTGATCAGTGTTTTCTCTTCCTGTATCTTGAAAGCAAAGTTGGGGAAGTGTTCTGAGGAGCTAGTGATTGTGTCTCCAGTCCCATTAAGGTGATGTTGCTACTTAGCTTAAGCTGTGGTAGAGATCTTAGCTTTTCTTCTCTGTGTATGCTAAGACCTGAATCCAGTACTTGAAAGAGAAAAAAGCTCTTGGGCTGGTGGATGTTCAGCCTCACTTGGGTCAGGTTTAAGGTCTGTAATAGGGAGACTTCACTCTGTTGCCTTAGTCATTATAGTTTTATACTGACGTCTGTCGCCAGTCAATAGAGCGGCTTCAGTTGACCCAAGACTGTTTAAACGTCAAGACTCTCCAGCATCAGGTTATTATCAGAATGCCCTTGAGAAGATAAACTGGTTGTTCGTGATATTTGACCATGATGACAATTCATGTGCGGCATAGCCCTTCCAACTACTGTCGTGTGCAGTGAGTAAGTCTCAAGTCAAGGTCTCCAGCTTTGCAACAGCTGATAACAGCTGCTGCTTTGTGCGCCACAGGAGTGTGGAGGCAGTGACAGCAGCTTCCAGGGCCAGACTACACAACCTGCCATGTGCCAAGGGCACTGTTTTTGTGAAGCACCTTTAGGGGACTCAGGGAGGGTAGTTCCCTTGGAAAAAGCCCACTCACCATGGATCATAAAAGACTTTTCAAAGACAGCAATATTGTAAGCCTAGCTGTAGGTACAACCCCATGCTGATTTTCATGCCAAATTCTGCCAGACTAGGAAATGGCATTCTCTGGACAATGCCTCTGGTTTTTCTTTCAGATTTTTGCCAGCATTGCCCCATCTATTTATGGGCATGAAGATATCAAGAGGGGCTTGGCTTTAGCTCTCTTCGGTGGAGAGCCCAAAAACCCAGGTGGGTGTCAGTTGTGTCATTTGGGGCTGCTTCCCTCAGCAGTTACCTGGGTCGGTGTGCGCTCTTGCAGTGAGGGGGATTAGAGTTGTCTGTATTGGTGACAGATGAGGTAGCAGACTGAGGGCTGTCTGTGGTGGAAGTGGCTGCTCATGTCATGCTGAAAACTGGTGTAACAGTGGAAACACTTAAGACTTAAAACAGCTCCTGCTGCAAACCTGGGCAAGTTTTTATCCCTCCTCCTCTAGGAGGTTGTGTTTGATGCCCCTTCAGAGGCTTGACTTTTTGGTGTCCTGATTTGTTATCATAAGAGGATATGTTCAGCAAAGTTAGGAATCCCATTTTACATGTCACCTCCTCTCAACTACCCTATAAAGTGGTTTCCCTGCCTTCCTTTCAGCTTTGTGGTGTTCAGGGCAGGGTTGCTAGCTAGCCATGCACTCAGCTTCAGCTGCCAATGGCCAATGTTTCTCCCGTTGCTGTTGTAGGTGGCAAGCACAAAGTCCGTGGTGACATCAACGTGCTTCTATGTGGAGACCCCGGTACTGCGAAGTCACAGTTTCTTAAATACATTGAGAAGGCGTCTAGCAGAGCAATCTTCACCACTGGCCAGGGTGCTTCTGCTGTGGGCCTCACAGCCTATGTCCAGAGGCACCCAGTCAGCAAGGAGTGGACTTTGGAGGCAGGAGCCCTTGTGCTGGCAGACAGAGGTGTCTGCCTCATCGATGAATTTGACAAGGTGAGGCCCAGTTTCAGCTCTGGGAGAGGGATTAGCTATGGAGGGACCAGCTGTAACCTTTGCTATGGAGGAGACACTAACTCACGGTGCCATCTCCCAGGTCAGCGAGACTCTTCCAGTTTGCTTAGGCCCTTACTGGTCCGTAGTGCAGTTTGCTACTTTTTCAGAGCATCAGGAGCCCATTCCCCTTTGTGTGTTGGGTGATGGGTATACACACAGATTCGGTTTAAGTCATTCTTGCATTCTCCTAGATGAATGATCAAGATCGGACTAGCATCCATGAAGCCATGGAACAGCAAAGCATTTCCATCTCCAAAGCAGGCATTGTCACGTCCTTGCAAGCCCGCTGCACTGTTATTGCTGCTGCTAATCCCATAGGTAAGCGCTGAGAGACCACAGGACCATCTCAGGCCTCCAGCTTGAGTCCTGCTCTTAGGAGAACTGTGGCGCAGCTTCCCCTCCCTCTGCCTGGTTTCTCCAGATGAAGCAAGCAGTAAAGTCTCTTTCTCCTGGAGGTCTATGCTTGCATCGAAGCTTCAGTCCTGGAGCTTGTGTCTGACTTTGATATTTCTCTGTGATCTAGGTGGGCGATACGACCCATCATTAACTTTCTCGGAGAATGTAGACCTGACAGAGCCCATTATCTCTCGATTTGATATCCTGTGCGTGGTGAGAGACACAGTGGACCCTGTGCAGGTACAATCAGCTTATGACGTTGCTGTTGGGATGCTCAGTGACAGTTGCCTGCCGAATTTTGCTGTTTAATGGGTGTTGTCAGCGTCTTAGTCCACCACTCTCTTGCAGGATGAAATGCTTGCCCGGTTCGTTGTTGGCAGCCACGTCAAGCACCACCCAGGTAGCAAGGAGGCAGTGGATGGAGATGCCAGTGAGGTCATTCTTCCCAACACATACGGGGTTGAACCCATTCCCCAGGAGATTCTGAGGAAATATATCACCTATGCGAAGGAGAAGGTCCACCCCAAGCTCAACCAGATGGACCAGGACAAGGTGGCCCGGATGTACAGTGACCTCAGAAAAGAGTCTATGGTGAGAACACTGAGGAGAGGGGGAAGAAGCACGTATCTAGATTGCAAATCAGCCTGAGCCTGCTCCAGCATATGTTGACACGTTTTTGCCATTCCCGTCACAAAGTCTGTGCCACTGTTTTGTGAGAGACAGGCAGATCCTGCAGTGTCTGCTGAACAGATGATTCTTCATCTAAATGCAGAGTTGGCGATCTGTGGACTGATGGACTGGACACATGTTCTAGTGCCTGTCATGGCAAAGTACTCTTACTGTCACCCAGTCTGGCAGGCCCACAGGAGATGTTTGCATTCACTCAGCCTCATGCTTGTGGTACATTACAGGGAAGCGTTCTGTGTAGATATGCCTTTCTCTTTTGTTTGTGGGAACTCTCAGGCTTGCTTCATGATCTCCAAGTGGAAGAGGGATTTGTTGAGGTCGGAGGGAGGCTTTTGGAGCTTGGGAAAACTACGTCTTCATTTTTTTCGTGGCTTTTGTTTCTTTAAATACTCCTAGAAGTGCTGGAGGAAACGAGATTGCTGTTCCTGGAAGGGCACTGAATAATGGCAAAGAGGGACCCCTTGCAGCATCGCCTCCCACCCTGCTGAATTAAAATGTTCAGTGGGGGACTTGTACCACTCCGTGGAGAATGTGCCAGCAGGTGGCAGAGCCTCCTTAGCCTGAGAGTCCTCAAAGGTCCAGGAGTAGCTCCCTACTGTGTGAAGCAGGCCCTGGGCCAGAAGCCACGTGTCTTGCCCCGCGTCTTTTATCCTTAAATAAGGCGTTACCTCCTCCTTTCTCACTTAGGCAACTGGCAGCATCCCCATCACGGTGCGTCACATTGAGTCCATGATCCGGATGGCCGAGGCTCACGCCCGCATGCACCTGCGGGACTATGTTGTGGAAGACGACGTCAACATGGCCATCCGGGTGATGCTGGAGAGCTTCATCGACACACAGAAGTTCAGCGTCATGCGGAGCATGCGCAAGGTGGGCACCGGCTGAGCCGAGGGCTGTAGCTGCATCGCAGACCCTGAGGGTTTAACTGCAGCCTCCTTGCGCTGCCCGAGCTGTGGGAAGAGACTCTTCCAGGCCCTGCAGGGCTGTGTCCTGCAGAGTCAGGCGCTGAGCTCGTGTAAATGGAGCACTGCGAGTCTGAAGGCACTGCTACGTGACTGCCCTTCGTTAGTCTCTGATGGGGCAGTGGTTTTTGTTGGCGCTAAGAAGGACACGTGCCCTGAGCCTCTATCGCAAACACAGCCACATCTCTTTTCTTTTTTGACACCTTCCCTGCTATTTTGGCACAGGACTCCCTCTGCTGCTGCTGCCAGGTGATGGAGCCCAAGGCAGTTAGTTTCTTAACAGGTTTTTCTAGGGCTCCTCAGTGGACGATTAAGCACAGGGGCAGCTCTCACTGTGGCTTAGTGCACAGTCTGCCCTTTTCTCCGGGTGGCAGGGGCTGGCTCCGAACAGCTCTTGGCTGGCCACAGCCTGGCATTTATCCACTCTGAATGTCTGCCCTCAGTCTGGACAACTCGTGGCCTCTCTCTTTGGCTGCAAAGAGCCGGCCAAGTGTGAGCGTCTGCTGGGGAGGCACAGGGCAGTCTGGGTTACAGGACGCTGCTCTACAGCCTCCCCAGGGCTGGTGCTTCCACGGTTGCCTCTCCCGCAGGCAGCACGCCTCCCCAGCAGTGCACTGCCAGCCCCTGAGGGGCTCCAGGGCTGGTGGTGAGGCGCCTCCAGAGATTTTTAAAGGGTGTAGGAGCAGCTGGCAGAGGAGTGTCGTGGCTGGCACAGGGCCGTGTTTTAACTGCACGTGCAGGTGGCAGCTTGGCAAGGCTGAAGTCACTTAAGAAACAGTAAGGGCGCAGGTGATGGCACTGTCATTTGGTTCCGCTTGGGCTCTGGGGCAGGAGGGGGTTGGTTGGCATTGGGTGTGGGAGACTGCAGTGCGGTATTTGGATCCTGATCCTCTTGTCTCATTTCATCCTCCCTCACAGACGTTCTCCCGCTACCTTTCATTCAAACGAGACAACAATGAGCTGCTGTTGTTCATCCTGAAGCAGCTGGTTGCAGAGCAGGTGATGTACCAGAGAAACCGCTATGGAGCCCAGCACGACACCATAGAAGTCCCAGAGAAGGACCTGGTGGATAAGGTAAGGGGTTATTGTAGCAAACCTTCTCTGGGTTGGTTCCTGCTTTATGTCTGCAGCCCCAGAACCAGAGGTGTTCTCAGGCTTGGAACTTCCCTTCCTGAGATACGGTAACAGAAGAAAATGGTGTTAATCATTTTAACCCAGCATCAGGACTGTCCCGTCTATCGCTGCTCCTCTCTTCTCTGAGAGTGCCGCATTCTTTCCCCTCAGTTCTCACGCACCCCCACAGAGCTTTCAGGTTGGAGTGGTAAACCCTGCAGCACCGCTGGTGCTTTGCGAGTGACTGAGGACACAAACTTGTTCTCTGGCACCTGAGTTTGAAGAAGCAACGAGCAGAAAATTCTCTGCTTCTGTGAACTTCCCCAGTCCCTCCTGAGGCTCGTCCTTCTCTTCCTTAATGCATCCTCGTCCTGGTCCAGGGGTTGCGCTCCTGGCTCTGCCTTTCTGTGTAACAAATTGACCTTGCTTGGCACTAAAGCCGCATTTGATTCCTGGGTCGCTGCTTTTCTGCTCCTTACATCAAATGTGCAGAGTAACTATTTCCAGAGCCACCAGCTTTGTGCTGCCAGTGTGACCACCCCCGAGTCAGAGGTCTCCTGCAAAACTCTCTCCAACTGGATGAGGTGTATTTAGGGGCTTTTGGATAGTAGTTACTTTCTAGGTCTAGTGGAAGTAAAAGGACAAGCTGAGAGCAGGCAGATGCTGAGCCAGCATCCTCTTTGCTCAGCTCAGCTCTGCCAATGCTCCTTTCCTCCTGACCTGCAGTCTCCCCTGCTACTGCAGTTCTGATTCCTGCTGTGCAGAGCAGAAATTGCTGACTATCCAATTTTATGCAGCCTCTGCTTTGGAAAACCATATACTTTGGTT
>WEIS01056167.1:2046-19957 GCA_013389965.1 Todus mexicanus | reverse complement strand
TCCTTTTTTTTTTTCTTTCCCAGTATTTTTCTTCAGGGGAGACAGTGTTTTGAAAAGAACTCTGTCATTGTATGGATGAAAACTGCAGCTGCAAGGCAGCCAATGCACAGAGCTTTGGATGGAAAGCCCACAGGAGGCAGTGAAGGGATGTTTCTGGTGGTGTCCATGAGTTTTGAGCTGCTCCCCTTTATGTGCCTGTGGTGATCTCACAGCTCTGAGCTGTCCCATGATCTGTGGTTGCTCTTGTAGCTCAGGCCACATTAGCACATACACTTCAGTGAGCTGACTTCTGCAGCAAC
The DNA here is from genome assembly GCA_013389965.1 of Todus mexicanus. NCBI lineage: Eukaryota > Metazoa > Chordata > Aves > Coraciiformes > Todidae > Todus > Todus mexicanus. The sequence continues at coordinate 19,658 of WEIS01056167.1, read as the reverse complement.
TGGTGTGTTATCCTGGGAGTCTCAGATCTCTAAGCTTATTCAAATTTGTCTTGCTTCTAACCACGAGCAATTTGATCCCCAGGCTGAGCAAACAAGGTTGCTGACTTGTACGGCATGTGGCACCCACCATGGTGATTCCGTGCAGTCAGGCTTTTGAAGAAGCTATTCAATAAATGGTTTGGAAACAGCTCTACTGTCAGATCCAAACAGTGATTTAACTGTAGCGTGTTGATCTTGATGTGTTTCTAAGTAATAAATACCCGGTGTTTCAACCCAGCACCCCTTGATCGTAATTCAGACTAAGGAAGTCTGGATTCTGGTTAGGTTTTGCTTGTGCTCTGGTCCTGGGATGTGAATGCTGCTGTTGATTTCCGCTTTCTATTCCACTTCCTTCCCGGGCTCCGCTTTACACCTTGCCGTCTTGATTTGAAATGCAATCAGGTCATTATGCTAGATTTGAAGATTTCTTTGAAATCAGTGCAGTGTTGAGATTAAACAGCAATGCTCAAGAGACATAGTCGCAGTATTATACAACACAAAGGAAACAGAGCTAGCTCTCCACGTCAGGGCATACAGAGATGTTCAAGGGGTCATGGGTGGAGGGAAGCTAGCAGAGGGCTTCCTGAGGAAGAACTGGAGAGGATTTTTAAGGCAGCAAAAAAAAGAGGAGCTAGGGAGAAATCTGGCCTTGCGGAAAGGACTCTGCAATTTTACTTTTATTTGTGGCTTTTGTTGAAGAGCATCCAGAAACTTTCTGGAGGTTTAATAGAACGAGGTGGATAAAACTACAAAGGGAAAGATTAGGAAGCAAAAAAAAAAAAAAAGGAAGGCTGTAGGAGAAGAGGTTGATTTTTCAGATGAATCTGGGAAATACTGTTGGAAGGGAGGTAGGAGGAGCAGGAAGGGACTCTGCAGCTACAGCAAGAATGTGCCAAAACCCAGACAGTGCTAGACAGGACTTCTGGTGTGTAATAGGAAAAGGTCATTTGGGGCGGTTGCTTTGGAATTGTACATGTGTTGGGTTGCCATAAAAAGCACAGAACATAAGGAGTTTTCTACTGAGGCTTCAGAAGAGCTCTGTTGTGCTTCTGATTGCAGTAGGGACTGTGGGGTTTTTGCCGTTCTGAGGAGGATTTCAAAGCCTGCTGGACTGCAGAATTTGATACGATCACATTGCTTTGCAGGTGCCTAGCCATGGAAGGGTAGCACCCTGTAGATAAAAGCCAGCTGATGAACTTGTGCAATATTACATCCATTTTATACTCTGAATCTGGGAGTGTATTGCCCTTCTCCTGTCACCCAGCAGTCCTGAATTTTGTGGAATTTTTAGCCAGATAGGCTGTGTAACACACTGTCAAAGTGACTGGCAAAAGAGTAATGTCCCTTGTGCCTAGTCACCCGCAGCATATACGTGCTGGGTTGTAGATTGACTGTTTCAGCTCATATTTCACATGAAATTCTCTGACCTCTTAAGCGGAGAGCACCTGATTCCTAAAATAGTGTGCACTTAGGTTATGTGTGCTCCCCGCAATGTAAACTCCTCTGACAGGCTCCTGCCCATGTTTTATGGCCTCTTATGCCTTCACACTAACACTTAACATCTGCGCCACAAAATTTGTAACATCAGTTTGTTCAAATAAAGAATCCACCAAGCATTTAATCCTTGTTTTAATGGCTGATGTTTATTTTAGTTTGGGGTTTCATGTACTCGTGGAAGGATTCTCTGCCCGTAGTCCATAAATCACGTGGGGCAGGAGGGAGAGTTCTCTGTGCTGGCTTGTTTCTGAAGCGAGGCACTAGAGATGGGGCGTTTTCATACCTCCGTAAAGTTGACTTACCTCAGGTATGAGTTGCAGATGCATTTAACGAGGATTTTTCCTATTGCTTTTGGATCTTTTTCTCCTCTTCATCAAATGTTTGCGACGCGGGATGTGTGTGTTTCTCTGGTTCTGTTTCCGATGGTTCATCCATGCAAATGATAATTGTGTTTTCTCTGTGATCGTGCTGGAAAATTGTTTACGTGTGTAGTAGGCAGGAAGATGCAACTAGAGACCAATCTGCAAGTAGCCCCTCTGCAAAGACAGGAAGGATAAAGAAAAATTACCCTGAAGGCCTACAAACTTAGAGGGGGAAAGAAAAGGAAAAAGAAGAGAAAGGGACAAAACACACTCACGCTTGTGTTCAGGGAGTTGGCGTTGCTTTGCCTCTTGTGCAGTGTGTCATCGGTGACCACCTGAGCTCTGTGTAGGCTCCCTGGAGTCCATTACGTGTTGCCTGTTTTAAAGGCTCTGTAAGCTTACACTTGAACAATGTGAGGGAGAGGATGAGGGTAAGAGCCCAGATTCTCCACGTTAGGTCACTTTGGCTGCGTTTCTAGGCAGGCCTGTGGGGTGGTAGTTTTCCACACGCAGCCTGTAATCCCCACCATCCAGTGGAAAGCAGCCAGTCCACAGCTTTGAGTAAAACTCACGGAGGAACGGGGGCCAGAGGCGTCGTGTGAACCAAGACTACCCAGCGGTTTGCCAGGAGTCCCTTTATGCTGCTGCTCTCCAGAAATCACACCTTGCAGAGCTTCGTGCAGCTGCCTTCTGCAAAGAGGTGCCGAGTGGAGTCGGCAAAGCCTCACCAATTCCTTCATCTGCCTCTGGAGGAGGGGCCATGCCTGGCGAGCCCGTGGCAAAGGACCACAGCATGACCTCTTCTCCCTCGAGGGCAAGTGACAGTCCAGCATAGCGAGCTCCTCCTCTGACACAAGCAGCTTCTTTTCCACCAAAAGGGAGATTTTTGAAGTGAAACCCCAGAGTACTCTGAATTTATTTGCTTCCACTTAGACCTTTTTACACAGCTCATTCAAGACGTATTTGAGTCTAGGCCTAGCCCCTCATAAGCAACTTCTCTATAGGTAGGAGACTTACACCAGCTGAAAACTTTTTGATTTATTAGGGAATTAGCAAAGTAAGAATTTGATGGGGAAGGGCTGCTACTTCCAGCAAGGTTCTGATTATTAGCAGCAAGACTCAGAAGGTCAGTGTTCTTACTGGAATAATTTCCCTTCCTTTTTCTCTGCTTTCTGCCCTGGTACTTAAATGACAACCTTGAAAGCATAAACAAATATGGGAGTTTTTTCACAGAAGTTTGTTGATGTCATCTCCGTTTCGTAGTTAGCAAATTGAAGGTGTGTTCGTATTTCCTTCCTTCTGGTATCATCGCTCCATTTTATTTTATTGCCTTTCTAAAGCACTTAGAAATATAGAGATCCCCTGCCCTGTGGCAGCTTTGTCATGATTGCTCACTTTTCTGTAGCTGTCCTGCAGCCCGTGTGAAAACAAGCCCTGAAACTTGGTTATTTTCATCTTTGCTGCTGGCATGTAGCTTCCATTATTTATGAGCACCACACGTTTTCATTTTTTGGCTAGGCCATGGACTCCTGTCTCTCTTTTTAGACCCAGGGGGATATTTCCAAACTCGTTTTCAAAAGATTCAAATCAAATTTCATGGTTGTTTTCTCAGTTTAAAGTACGTACCAAGTGTTGACAGTTGATGCCTTGGGCAGAAAAGCTTGCACAGAGCTCTACTGGATGACGGCTCGACAGCTCAGAATCTGGAGGTGGGATGGACATCTGCAAATGTGCATCTTGACAAGGGAGGAAAATGTACAAATGAGCAGAAAGCGGGGAGCCCATTTCAGGTGGGCTTTGAGGGGCTTACAGCTGATGGAGTTTATCCTCCTGAACACAAGAGGAACAGTCAGGGAAACCTGATGATCTGGATGCAAGTGCATTTACCAACCTGGGAAAGAAGGGAAATTCAAGCTGAATTATGTAAGGGAGCTGGTAAACAGGCTGTGGAAAAACAGGATCAGCCAAGGCTAACTCAGCTCTGCAGAATGGTGCTTTGCTAAGAGAGGGTCTTAAGTTAAATCTACAGAAAATTAAAAAGTGGTTCTCTGCTCTGGGAAATGAACAGCCTGTGTAGCGTGATGCAAGAGGCATCTGTCTGATCATCTGTTATGATCTATCCCATGCCACTTTTGCACAGGATGTTGTGTTTATGTTGTTTCAGGACCTGCTGTGTGTTCTGCTCCCTTTTTAGTTGGAAGAAATCAGCGTTAATAGCAGTTTCAGTATCTTATCCATAGTATTTCTCAGGGTGGGCTGTAAGCAGATATAATTTCAGTGAATTCTTGGCAGTTTGTTTCCTATTGCAAAATAAATTTGGTTTAATGACTTCATTTGCTTTTCTTTCATTTTTACAATTGAAAACACAAATTCACTTTTTGTGGCTGTGGTGGAGTAGATTCAGTTTCAGATCTGAACTTCATTTCTCCTTTGTTCGTGCCTCAGCTGCTTTTGGCCGTGAAACACATTTCACCTTTCAGTTTAGAAGAGGACAAATTACTGATACGTTAGTCCCTTGGTTTGGAGGAAGGGAGTTTTAACTTCTGTGTTGTAATTTTTGTGTTACGGTAGCTGACCGCTGCTTCACTTTCTAGTCCTTCGAATGGGTCCTTTTCACAGGTTTGTGTAACTGAAGTTCATTAAGGATCAGCTGGTTTGGGGAGTCCCCTGCTTTTGGTTCACATAGCACAATAAAGAGACGTGTGAGCTCTGCACGTAGGTGGCCGGTGACTGCAGCTGCTGGTGCTGGTGCTCATGCCAATAGCAATAAATGAGCAAAGAGAGCTTGAGAAGGTCTTATCTAGCCTGACCTTCTGCACTTCTGAGTTTCATCCAGAGGCTTCCACAGTTGGCCAATAATGCAAGTTCCAAACCAATCAGACTTCATTTAAAATTTTTGAGACTCTGTCTTGTGCTCTGTTACGTTGCTCTAGCAATGCTGGTAGCAAGTGAAAATGCAACTGATGGAAATATTGACTCCAGGAATATCTTGCAGCTTCCCTGGCTAAGGAGGACCTGCAGAGTCTTGAGTGTACATTGCATCCCAAAGCACCATTTACTATCCTAAAGTTTTCTTCAAAAGATTTTTCCTTAATCAACACTTGTTCCGTTGTAGTGGAGTGTTACTCCTTTCACAAGGAAGATTTCCAATTTCTGAATTATTTTTTTGCAGTAGTGTGACTTCTTGCTTTGAATGACAGTTAATCTTTCGCTTTTCTGGACTTCTTCTCTTTCTAATTTACTTATAATCTGATCGTATCATATGAATCTGCACACAGAGGTACAGATGTACCTGAAATGGAACCTCTTGGTTGCTTCTTTTAAAGAACACTTGAATTAAAGGTCATTGCAATCTGAATGTCAACAAAAATGTGTTCGTTTGGTTGGGTTTTTTTAAGAATATAAATGTTTTATTATGATCCATCAACCTTAATAAGTATTCTGACTTTTAGAAAAGAAGAGACAAAAGAAAATGAAATCAACCAGTGACTGGAGGGAGAGAAGAAACGCCATCCGACTTACCAACGAGTACACAGTAGAAACTCTGGTGGTGGCAGATGCTGATATGGTCCAATACCACGGTGCAGAGGCTGCCCAAAGATTCATCCTCACTGTTATGAATATGGTGAGTAGGCACTTTACTCTTGAAAGAAGAAGCAAGAGTAAACAGGTCATCTCCAGGGTAGGTTAAAGCTGGCCTCCTTGGCAGCAGAAATGGGTGACTGTTTTGACCTTGAGGTATGAGGAAAGATTTTGGTTTTCTTGTGTTATGTACCTCTTCTCCCCCACCTGTGTGATTCCCAGTGTTTACCTTAAAACATAACAAAAAAACCCCATTTTTTGAAACTGGAATTGCAGGTTTTTAGTGAGGAAATATTCCATAATTTTTCAGGAGCGGTGTTTTCTACCGTGCTTTTTTGTAGCGCAATGGTTTACCTCAGAAGTGAGTACTCCGGAGTGAACATATGGTCTTTATCTGACGTGATATTTTTTGGGTTCCTAAAGATTTCCTTAGCACATCTGTTTCATGAAGTGGTGCTGATCATACCTCTGAATAGTTGCTGGAGTTGGGCTTTAGAAGCATTCTAGAAATTCTGCAGAGAATCTGCCGGCAGTGAGGAGAACTTATTGAAATGGCAAGCTCATACGAAGTGTGGGTGTTAACTTGCTAGCTCTCCTAGGAGTTAAGCCTTCCGTCTCAGTTGATAAGGGAACACAAAGCCTCTCACTTGTTGGCAGTGCCAATAGAGAGATAATGGCTAAATTGGATGTGGACACTGGAAACTCTGCTCAGAGATGACAGGGGTCCTTCCAGAGGTCTTTGCACAAGGAAGTTTTGGAGGGAGCTTGTGTTCCTCGGCCCCTGCTATTGTGACACCCAGGAACAGTTCATTCTCCTGACTGCTGCTCTGTCGCTCATGAGCAGCAAATTGGCTTAGAAGAAAAGAACAGTTCTTAACAGTAATTGGCTGGTCATGCCTCCCAAAGCAGAGCTGAGTGATGGATGCTCTGTGCATAATCCCAGTGTGGGACAACAGCCTTTTAAGAGGTCTTGCATTTCTTTATCAAGCACTGGTGTGAGGGAGCTCTCCTGTAGTGAAATGCTTTGCTGATGAAGCAGGGAGTTTGTTTAACTAGTCTTTGCCATTAACAAGCTATTTTTCTGTGTCCCTTCCTCTACCTTTTCTTTTGCTTTCTAGCATGCTGTGACAATAGTCACTTCATAGGGCTTCCTTGTGTCTCTACATTTGTTTGGATTGCTTTGTAGGAAAACTCTTCTTGTCACAAATCTATTCCTGTCACCATCACTTCAGGGTCTATTTACTGTCTGTCTCGTCTTTAAGGATGTACTTGCTGGAGGTACAAGAACTTATTCTTCTCAAAGCCATGGTCCTCCAACGTCAAATTCACATACCAGTTTTGCAGTGACCAGGCAGAACATAAGTTCATCTCTGAACAATTCTGCTTCTCAAGTCACTTTGTGAACTAACAGAAACGCATATTCAGATGTAACGTATGTGTCAAGGTTGAGTTACGTCCTTACATCAGATGCTTGGGACCTCAAGAAGGGTGATGGGTATTTTCTGTTTGCAGCGGCATCCTAGAAGGTCCTCTTAAAACCTGTACTGCACTGATTCATCAGTGAGATAATAAAAATCTGCCCCAGAGTTCTGCTGGGACTGGGACAGGGCATTATGGCTGTGAGAGGTTTCAAAACGTGTCTTGATGGTCCTTCTACCAAAAGGTCAATTATTTCAGCGTAACCGTTAGTGCATTTCTGTGTTGTGTAATTTTATCAACCTGTGAAGATTGTTAGGGTTGAATACCCTGATAGACCAAGTCCTAAACAAAAGATGGCCATGAGTACTGTTGTCTGTCCAGGCTGAGGAGTACTGCAGAATATCTGAGCCAACATCAGCTTGCCAGGTGTGAATATGTGTGGAGAGGTGCTGATAGATGGGTTGGGTTCTCTAAACCCATTTTTTTAGCGAAACAGATATTGAAACTTAGTTTCCAGTGGATTTGGCCAATGGGCTTTTAAGCTCGGTTCTGATGCTGTAGTGTGAGCTCACCCCTTTATTAGACGCTAGAGAGTTCACATGGAAGAGGACTCTTGGCTGAGGAATACGTTTATCTGACATCTCCTAAGGTGCAAAGTCCAGCTGAAATGCTTCCCACTGTTAAGTCATTGCTCCTGGGGGCTCACCCATGTGGTTTTTCTGAAGTCTGGTAGGATTCGGATTTATGTTTCAGTTTTTCAGCCTTCAAAGGAGCACCAACAGAGTCTCTCTCCTTTGTCTGGCCACCTACGTTTCTACATTTGCAGGAATATATTATCTTTAAGACCTCCACCTCCCTCAGGAGACTGGTTGTGAGTGGCTGGCAAGATCGGAAGGTTCTGAGGAATAATAATAAGCGAACACCTAGATGGCATTATTGCCTAAATCCTTTATTCTGAGGCTATAAACCAAGGTGAAAATCAAGGAAATCAAAAGGGATTTTAACATTCCCTTTCCCACAATGAAAGCTGATCTTCAGCCCAGCAAAAAAGGCTGCAGGATAACTCAGAAAATACATTTCAGGAAGCGAGGTAGGACAGTCACGTGATTGAGATAGGCCTTAGCAGAGCTCTTCACTCAGCCACCCTCTTTGGGTAGTACCAGGACCAGCCACAGTGGATCTTTGTGTGGTGGTTTCTCATCTGTTAAGCTGTGGGATGAGGAACAGCCAAGACGTAACTGCTTAGGACAACATCTGTTAGATCCTCCTCTGGTGCAGCATCGGCCGTCCTCTGTGTCACAACACGAACGAAGCCTCCTGGCTGCTTGGGATCTTGGTCTCCTGTCTGCCTCACTACAACTTCAGTCAGCCTTCTGGGGAGCAGAATTTGCCCTGTGATATTAGGCAGTGCTTATTCAGCTACGCTGCAGGATGGCGGGCTGCCTCTAAAAGAAACCAGAATGTTAATTTTGGCCGAGACGCTTGCATTTAAGCAAATAGAACATTACTGGTCAGGGGTATATTAACTTAACTCCTCTCTGTAAGCCATTACGTTTACTGTCAAACCACAAAACAAGCATTAAGAGATCTTATTAATGCATTTTATATTTATAGACATTTTAAATAAAGTGATCTGCCTTAAAGTATTTAATATCTATTTATGTTACAAGAATTTCTGAAGGAGAAAAGAAAGTCAGCATTACAAAATACTGTTTTATTGCTCCCTTGGTAAATGAGAATCTCGGGGAAAAAACCTCACCACCCTCCTGTAGAATAACAGCAAACCCCTTTTGCAACCCAGAAATAATAAGTAGTACTTTATTTGGCAAATGCTGTGATTTTAACGATGTTCTGTAGTTCTGACCGTCTTCCTGAACAGAGAATAGATTCACATGAAAGGTGCTTGTTTTTCCTGAATGTCAGTGTAAAGGTGCAAGCGCTTCCATTTAGTAAACTAATATTTGACATTGAAAGACAGATTTTTCCAAGATCATGGAAGAATGTACTCTAAAGTGCTCTGTAATGTGTGAGTAGGAACAAGCATGGCTCCAGGGCTTCAAGTTGACTTCTTTTTAAATCACCACCTCTAAAATGGAATCGTTTCTTATTTTCTGGCAAGGTATCTGATTCAGCGTGATTTTCCTAATGGGCAATTCCTGATGGCTTTGTAATAATGCTAAAAAACCCCCGAGCTGGTAAAGAAGTTACCAAATGCCACCATGTACATCTGCAGCCGTAGCGAGGCAGTGAGTTTATGGGCATGCTGGATGCGAGGACACAGACAGGGAGAGATATCAACAGAATTCTAGAAAATGCAAAATCAGCTACTTAAACAGAGGTGCTGGTTTATTTTTCTAAGTTACACTCCCTTGTTATTGAGCACTTTTGCACAGTGCTGCAGTGTTTGCATTTCAGTTTTTGCCTCCCCTTTGCAACCTTTGGCTTCGGTGCATCTCCTGTTCACGCCCCTCTTTGGTAGCTGCCAGTGTTTAGAACTTCCTCTAAATTCCAAAACAAAGTGTCTTTGTGCTAAAATGTGCTTATTCTGCTTACCCATTCTGTTAGTCCGCATCTGGCAACTATAATTTCTCACTACATTTCATCCATGCAGAGGCCGTTTGGATGGATGTTGTGTTTCTTACGAAGTCCAGTGTAGCTCTTGCAACACTTCATTGCTTCATCTGAACTGAACTTCAGGGTTCTCAGCCAGCAAGTAGAAGACCAGTGCATTGGCTTTCTCTTCTCCTCTCCCTGTGTTTCTGTGGATCTCCTTACCATAGCTTGGTTCCATTTTGGGGTTGGTTCAGGAGCAAGTTCTGAAGCATGAAGTGCACACTGCTTTTTTGCTGGAGTTTTATCCCTTTATTTCTTGTGTTTTCTTTTCACCTGAGAGAAATGACCTGTTAGACAAAAAGGAGATTCTCTGTCCTTAAAGACAAGCCAACTGCACTGGTCTCTACTGTGGCTGGTCTTCATGACTTATACTTTCAGCTTCCTAGAGAACACTTGGATGCAAATGATTCTGAAGCACATGATAAATGGAGTATGAGACCCTTCAGAAAGTTCTGTCTGTGACCGTAGTGTTTTTAATGACAGGGAGTGACTGGTTTCAGCTAGTCCCTGAACAACAAGTTGTGAATGTTGGCTCCTTGCAACTGTGCAGAACTTACTTTGCAAACCAGGTCCCACTCAGACTGACCCTCTGATGGTTTCGGGACAGACATGTCTGGATTTCCAAGACCACAACATAGTAACTTCAAAGCTGTTTTCTCTGGGTTTGAAAACCTAAAAAAAAAAAAGAGTGGAGGTTTTGGGGTTTTTTTTGTCCAAATTGCAATTTTTGGGGTTTTGGAATAAATTCCAAATGTGACTTGGTTTTGAGCTTGCCTTTTTCTGAGAGAATACAGCATTCAGGGGTGAGTTCCTGCAGTGTGTGTTAGTGCTCCTGCAGCTGTTCTTAAGCTGTGCGATTAGTGGGGAAGATCTTTGCAGCAGCAGCAAGCAGTAACTTGAAGTTAGTGATCTTTTGGATGTCATTAAGAGGGAAAATTTTTATGTTGTTCTTTAGGAATAAAATTAGTTTACTCTCTGAAGCCTTATTTTACACTCTGCAGATCATTTTTCATTTTGCATTTCCCCTGTGAGAGGTTTGTTTTATGCTAAAGAAGCAGATAAAATCATTTTTTATCGTGCACGCACTGATGGATTTATATCTCTGTGCTCTTGGGAGCTGGCACATAAAGGCTCCAGAGCTGCCACTGATAATCAGCTCCCTCACCCTGATCTGGAATTTTCATGATGGGAACAGGGACGTAAGGGAAAAGGATATAAGTATTTGATCGCTGTCTACAGATTTCTCTTTTCACTCCAGCAGCCCCAGGAGAAAGAGTTATGTCAACTCTATCTTATAAAGAGCCATGAATATGTTCTTTTTCATAGTGTTTAATGGGGTAATTTGAAAGCTTGGCTTTAGGTGGGTGTTAGAAATCCTATAGCACTTTTCAAAACAAGTGAAAGACAACCTCAGTAACCTGACTACTGCTTCTGCTGTCCAAATGCCGTCCAGCAGCCAAGGCAATGGGGAGGCTCTTGCTTGAGTGCAACGCTTAGGGAAGAAAAAAAAAAGGATGAAGTCAATTTACCCTCAGGGTTGCTGTTCTGAACTCCAAAACATCTGAAACACACACGTCTCCCTCCCACCGTCCACCTGCAGAGGAAGCTCCTGAGAGTTTTAAAAAAATCAAACTGCTGTAGTTTAGTTCCTCTCTTAGCCCAATTGCTCGTGTCTAGGTTGTGCTTTAGGCGTGCTGAGGCAGGCCTGGACAGCTCATGCCAAAGCTGCATTTATTCTGTCCCTTCCATGTCAAAGCTGTACGGAGAAAGAAAGGCAGGAGGAATGCAAACAGAGGAGAAAGATGGTTCAGACTTTAAGCTTTTCTGTTTTCTCTAGGGCGTTCTGTGCAGTAAAGCTCTGTCAGGGAAATGCAGCTGAAGGAGGGAGATTTCAGAGACGGGCTTTATTTTTCTTGTTCTTTTGCCCTTCCCCTTCCATTTTTCTGTCTGTTTTGTATGACTCTCTGTCATAACCCTTTCTGTTTCCAAAGCTCGCTCGCTCTGCTGTTGATGACTCCTCACAGAATGGAAGTCAATACACCGTAGAAGTTCACTTGCAACAGGGCAACCAGTGATCATCACCACACTTCAGCCACAGTGACAACTCCTCACATCCCTTTCCTTCATCTTAGTGATCAAGAACCTCCATTGCTTTTCCAGCCAAGCTGCTTTCTGACGTGGTGGTCGTGTCCTAAAGCAGTAACCTTTGCATTTTGTCCCACAGAAGTGCATAAGGGGGTTTCATGCAGCTGACGCTTGTGTTCCTTGCTGCCTTATTTTATTAAAAGGTTCTAAAATACCCCAAATATTTTTACTTTTCCCCTGTTGGAAGTGGTCACAGCAGCCTCAAGGGTGTGATACAATTACAGGCTTGAGGGAGGGTGGCCCATGGTATTGCGAGTAGGAAGGGAGGTGTCCGTGAGTCAGTCTCTCTATTAATGCATGCTGTCTGTGCAGCAGAAAATCCTGAGAAGATCTGCATTAGGAAATCCCATTCCTTGTACCCTGGTGCCAATTATCTCAGCCTCCTCTCTTGGCACTCACGTGCTGATGATAGCCAGTTGGACGTGGTGTCCAAACAGCTTTGACACCCTGAGTCTGTGGGTGATGGTTTCCGATCGTAAAACATCAGGAGAAACACTTCTTGCTAATGCACCTGGATTTGTGCCACAACAACGATCAGCAGCCTGTCATCATCGGAGTCTGGTAGGGCAGCACTGTGGTGTCAGGCAACTCACGGGGTGTTTACCTACACGCACATTAAAGCATTGATTGCAGTGGAAAGGAACCAGTCTGGCTGCACTGAAGCAAGTGTCTCCGTTTAATCCAGTCAGAGCTCCTGCACTGAAAAGTCTGGATCAACCTCTGAGGGAGGGTGTTGGAAACAGAGCTAGCTGGAGCAGATCTCTTGAGGAGAAAGGGTCTGTCTCTTCTCTGGGTGAGTTGTGTTTGAATGCTTTGGTTGTGCTGAAGTAAAACAGCCACTTGTACCGATCAGGCTCATTTAACAGATGGAAAAGTTATTGTTCCTACCAGGCAACACAAACTACCATCAATCTGCGGCTTCCGTCTAAGAAAATAAGCAAACAAAGCTTGAATAAACAAGCAAAGTAAAGCTGCTTCTGCATGCCTAGTGTCTTTTTGCTATAGTGTCCAATCATTGCTGCTGCTAGCTAGTTGAGCTCTTCTGAGATCGGTGATGGATGCAAGTGCAAACTCAGTCAAAGTTATCCTTAGGACAGAGAGCACAAGAGAAAAGGAGGAGGGGCTGATAGCCTTCAAAAAGGCACAATAAACTCTGCAGCAGCTGTGAAAACTACCTTTTGAAGTCAGTGGTGGTTGGGTGTCTCTGAGCTGGGTCTGGAGGCAGGCAGCTTGTCTGCTCTGATGGAAGGGCAAGCATCGTCACCCATTAGGCTTCATGAGCACAACCTGTTTGCTGTACTCATTTTATGAGTAGAAACCTTACGGGATGGATGGTCAGAGCTAGCAGTGAGCTGGGCAAATCAAAGGCACCCATCCGAGTGGTGCAGGAGAGCTTGGCTTGATCAGTGTGATGCCCCATTGACCCGCTCAGCTGAATGTCCAGGTCTCCATTTACACAAAGGTCAACTGTCAGAGCCCTTCTCTGCAAGTGTCAAGTTCATCCCCTCAGGTCCGTAGCGAGAGGCTTTAGCTACTCTACCAACATACCCCCGAGCTAAGCAAATAGTACCAGCACTTGTGTGCATTTGTATACCAGCCGCGGGGAAGAGAAATGGCTTATTGTGCTCATGCTGGAGGTCAGTGGGTCAAAGACTGAGTAGCGTCTGTCTTGCAATCTATGCCTAAATTATAGGAAACATTTACGTGTGTGCTTAAACCAACCCCAAACACTAAAGAGTTTAAGAACACTCTTACGCTGAGCGCATTCCTGAGTATTTGCACAAATAGGAAAAATACCAAGTGCTGAAAACATAATATCCAAAATGTGTTCAGGTTCTTGGGCTTACTGTAGGAAGTTTGCTGAGCCTATGCGATATTTCTAGCCAAAGGAGCTGCGAATAAGGAATATACGTTACCTAGGGCCAAACTCTGCCTCCCATTAGTCAAGAGTCTCTCTTCAGTGCTTGTGATTTTCTTTTTTTGACTGAATAAGGAGTACAATATTCATCCAAAGGTTACACCTTTTAAAATAACCCCCTCCCTCACCTCTTCTGATATAGGGTAATTAAAGCATTTGTACAAGGAGAAAGAGGTGGAATAAAATTCTGGCGTCAATTAAGATCTTCTGCTCTAACCTATAAAAATGAGGTGAAGTATCTGAGCTGGAATGCAAAATCTGGAGAAAGTAGGAAGGTAGTTTCCGGTGCTATTTTTGTATTTCCTGAGGCTTGTGTCATTATATGCTGCCTTATTACTATTCTCTTATATAAGATATGAAAATAACAGAGGGAAATTGCTTTTCCATTCTATTTCCTGAAGTCTAAACTGCACCATTATTTCATCTTGCGTTCAGATATCTCTGATATTTAAACGTTGGAGATCCACATTAGTTGGATGCTTCATAACGTATGTCCATGTTCCTGAGACTTTGGTTTGTGTTTAGAGTTCTTTTGGAATATTTCTCTCCCTTCCTTTGTTGCTCCTTTGTTCTTTCTCTTGTTTATTCCAGGCATTTTTCTTTCTGCAACTAGCTTGTGTATTTTTTGTCTTGGTTTGATTTTTGATTATTTTTTGTCCCTGAATGCTGAATCTTGCTCAGATTAATCTGTGACAAATTGATCAGGTGGTGAAGCCCAGTGCAGTAGGGTAGGAGCAAACCTACTCTGGTTTCGCAAGTGTTTTAGCTACACTGTAGTACGTGGAACTGTTAGAGTGGTAACACAATAGCTCTTAAAACTTCTTTATTTTATTGAGTATAGTGACATAACCCATCTGGGTTGGTTTTGGGTCAGTTTTTTGACAACTGTCTAACTTCTGTTCCAATTAGTTCCTTCAACTGTTACTAGGTCTTGGTATTGTTACTGATAAGTTGTTCTTGTTTTCTTTGCATTTTGACAGGTGTACAACATGTTTCAGCATCAGAGCCTTGGAATTAAAGTCAACATTCGAGTGACCAAGCTAGTCCTGCTTCGCAACCGTCCTGTGAGTTCTAACTCCTCTCTACCCTGCTGCTATAATTGTACTGTAGTAACCTGACGAGCAGCGCAGGACCCCAGTGCTGGAGTGGGAGCGGGAACTGGGGCATGTCTGGCCACATGATCACAAATTGTACACAGTGCCCGCCACACTTCGCCAGGCAGTATGAAAGGGTGGAAAGATCGGGGGCTCAGGGAGGGAAAGGAGCTACAGTCCTTTTATTTACCCTTCCTGGTAAATCTTTGTCCGCTTATAGTTGCGAACCAGTCTCAGGAGTTCAGTGTTATAAAGATTAAAATTTATATGGCTCTGGTATCAAATATATACCTTCCAGACTTACGAGATTTCAATCTAGTGCTGTGTAGTAAGCTTGCGACTGCTGCCAGCTGATGGAGTCTGTTCTATAGATGAAATGACAGAATTCAGGGTGGATTCCAAAGTCCTTAGTTCACCTGCTCAGATGAGTCTGGCTTTTTTCACTTCTCATTCTCTCACATGTATATATTTGAGCCTCTGATTTTTCATCAGAGGTCTAGTGCTTTACATAGAAGAAATACCAGTCACAGCCTTTATAGTATCTCTTTGTTTTTTCCAAAAGGCAAAGTTGTCCATCGGGCATCATGGAGAGAGATCTCTGGAGAGCTTTTGTCAATGGCAAAATGAAGAATACGGTGGGGCAAAATACCTCGGGAACAACCAGGTTCCTGGCGCAAGGGATGACACCCCTCCTGTGGATGCTGCTGTTTTTGTAACCAGGTATAGTAAGGTCTGGTTTATCACTTTGCTTCAACCAGTAACGACCCATAGTCAATGATGGGGTTACCTGGTCTGGCAGTAATCTAAAAAATAGATCTGTTGATGATGATACATTTTTCAGATGAAAGTGATTTCTCTTGTTTCTGTGTGTACTTACAAGGTCGTGCGAAAGCATCTCTCCTCTTGAACCAGAGCGTTGCCGTAGTTGTGGTCACTATAGTATGTTGTAGTCAGGATACAGGCACCAGCTGTAGCACTGGTGATACTTCTTTCTCACACCAGCTGGTGTAAGTGGAAAAAATAGGTTAGGTTTTGGAGCTTAACCCCTTCTTCCTAGAAGAAAGAAGCTGTGGAATGAGAATGCAGCTGAGAACAAGCGCTTTCTGTGTAATTAGGTATGAATCAACTGAACAGTCTGAGAGAAGCAGACAGTGTGTCAGTAGTGGGGAGGTGATGAGGGAGTTATCTCCTAAAGAAAATGAGAGACGAATACCATAAGCTGAACCAATTTTCTCTCTCTTTGCCCTAGGAAATAACCACTTCAACACCCCTCCTCTATCACAACTGAGACAGGGGAGGGGTGTCGTGCCTGATTTGTTTATATGTTTGAAAACTGCTGCATTTATTTCACACGTGAAATCATCTGTGTGTGGATATTTGAGCAAAATACCTTGCAGCCTGCAGCTGTCTACCTGTTGATGTATCAAACACATCGGGGTATGGGCCAGATAAATTCAGCAAAAAAGGTGTTGTCCCTATTAACCTCTAGTCCTTTTTCCTCTAACTTCACCACCTGAGTTCAACCTCACAACACAAGTCCCAAGTTCCTCATAGTTAACGGAAATTCTGAGTAAATCCATGGTCTTTTCAGTTGATGGCATACTTTAAGATGGAAATGAAGAATGCATTATGACAGAAATAGTCTCTGAATAATTTAAGTGAGCAGGAAAATATAGTGTAAGATGGATGCTGTATGTGCTAGAAAAACACCGCTACCTACTGGCTTCTTCCCCAGTTTGAGACAGGAAATGTCTCTACTGCAGTTCGATATTATTCACCTCTTTCACCCTTTCTTCTCTGCCAACAATGTAAGTAGAAATACATGTTTTTGCATAAACTGCCACTCTGATTGTAATAATCTCTGGTGTTAATAGCCACATTGCAAAATAGACATGGGATTTTGGTGAGTGTTCAGTAAAATAGCTGGTGAGCAGGGCACGGGGCCAGCAAAGTTCCTAAGAATGCACCTTCACAGACATGTGTGCAGTTCCTCCAAATCCTTCTCTCTCCTCTGTATTCAGTGGAGTCCAACCAAGCACTTCAGCAGATACTTAACATTTCAGACAGGGTGAATAGTTCCTTTGAAGTCAATGGGCTGCACATCCTGGTTATAGTTAAGCATGTGCTTCATTGGATCAGGGCCTAAATAAATAACTAACATTTTTGTTAAACTCATCTGGGCATCCAGTTGTCCTGCATGACAAGTGAGGCATACGGAATCTCTTCTGATGTGCTCCGAGCACTGGGTGGAGGGAATGAGCAGAGTATTATATCTGGGCAGTCTCTCTCTGCAGCTTATAAAATTGAATGCATAATGTCAGGCTAAATGAGTTGGACTCAGGCATCTGAGGAAGAATTGTAGAAAGAATTTGTAGGAGCAATTGTTCAATAGGTTTGCGGGGTTTTGCAGTCAGGATAGCCGGGGAAGTACAGGTTCCATTGGGTTTGAAATTAGATTCAGATTTTGTCAGAAAGTTCAGGCCAGGGAGCACATCACTGTGCACAAGAGCAGCATTTTTCCTGGTTGATAGGCTACAGGGTGTACTTGTAGACATCTTCCTTCCTTCCTTCCTTCTTGCAGTGTCTTGTCATCCTTAACCCATCCTGTTTCTGCCGCATAGAGGATGCCGCATGGCTTGGAAGACTTCTGTCCCAGCAGCCCAGTTCCTGCATCAGGGAAATGAGGTTTTCTACTCTTGGCTTTGGAAGTGTGTGTGTCCCTGGACCCTCCCCAGACTGTACAGATGCACCAGTGGTAGAGGATATGGGAACAATAGCATGTCCAGCACAAGCAATTGCGCCAGAAAAAGCAGAAGCTGAATTTTCAGCAGCTGCAGCTGCTTTAGGACTAGAAACAGATTCTTTGGGGTCAAGCTCTGAAGAAATCCCTCTGGTTCCAATCTGGCTGTGTTCTTTTGAAACACCAAGGCATGCTCGCCTTTT
>WEIS01056166.1:0-20677 GCA_013389965.1 Todus mexicanus | reverse complement strand
GTAAAGTGAATAATTTTGCAATTAGATGTCAGTGATCTGTCGTTTTGAGAATTCACAAGCATATTAAGAGCTGTGACTTTGCAGCCACAACTGGAAGCTAAATGGTAATGTAGAAGACCACAGTAATACACAGGAAATTTTTAATTCCACATTTCCCGTTATCCCTTTTCTGCAAAGGTGTAATAAAAAGGCAAAGTAAAATTTTATTTGTTTTTAATCTTTTAATTGAACTGTAGAAGAGAACTCTGCAATCTAGAAGACGTGCTAAGGAATGTATCTAAATGTGTTACATGGGATGTATTACTGTTTGTTTTCAGTCTTGTTTAAATTTCAAAGGTAAACGTTGAACCTTTATGTCATATCTTGAAAAGTATCCAGTGTTGGCAATCTTCTAACTTGGTTTTTTCCTTTGCCACCTTTAAAGCTATGCTTTAAAGCTATGCAAGCCAACTGGAGAGATTGGATGGTTTTCACAATTAGCTGATGTTACACTGTGGTCCAGGGCAGACTGCTGCACTTTCTGCACTACATGATGCTCAGAAGTGCTCTCTAGCTTTAGGGAAGCCAGTACATTATCAGAAGCCAAATAATGGCACAGGTATCTTAAAAAATGTCATATTTTTCAGAAGTGGTTTAATTGGGAAATGTGCATTATAAATGTATCCTAAACAGGTATGGCCATTTGGTGTTGAGAAAAAGAAGTTGTCATAGCTGTCCTGATAACTACCCTCATGCAAGTACAGCTAAATACACTAGTTTTGTCAACCAACCTTTAGGACGTGTTCCCATAAAGGCCTTGGAATCACTGCTCAGGCACAAAGCATTGGCCTGGTCTGACCCTGCTCTCAGTGAGATGTTGGACTGGAGTGTTTTGTCAATTGGTTCTTGAAATGTTGAGCAGTTGGGTCAAGGAGCACTGATAGTGAGACTGAAATCCAACTCTTCCCTCTTCAAAGGAATTCTGAAAACTGACAAGGTTTTAGTAATATGATGCATGTGGGATAAATTGTTTGAAAGGCCATGGTTAGATCGCTAAGTCTCCATTGCATCCCCAGGCTGAGAACTGTGAGTTTAATCATGTTTGTTCCTGTGTTTATTTTCTCACTTTACTAAATCTGGACAAATCCATGTAAAATGAACAAGTTTCATTGGAGAGTTCGCCATCTACCTGCAAATTGTCCGTAGCATAAGTATTCTCAGNNTACCTGCAAATTGTCTGTAGCATAAGTATTCTCAGATAACATGGAATAGAATCTAGTCAAAGCACTGCCAAGCTACTGGATCCTGACAGAACTAAGGGTAGAAATGATAAGCAGTATCATGTCAGGCAGGTTGGAGCCTACCTGAGAACCACATTTCATTAATAAAAACTGCAGTATCTAGAAGTTTCTGAAACCATCAGAATAGACCAAACATGAGACACATGTCTTGGTTGATACCTGAAGTTGAGCAGTATGTAGGGCTGAATCACTGGAACCCTTTCTTCTGGCTGTCACCTTATGTCTGACAGCTCTGAGCAGAACGTTGTTGAAATACTTACAAGTATGAGCCTATTAATAGTCCAGAAGAATCAGTTCTTGTCATTTTACTGACACAAGGGAATTTATTATTACTTCCAGACCTCACAGCTGTGGTTTCTGATATGGTTAGCACTCTTCTTTTTTTTTTTTTTTTTTTTTTTTTTTTTTTTTTTTTTTGGCTAGGGAGGAAATGCTTTGTCATTTTGGTAAACAAACTTTCAGTTGAACATAATTAAAATAACCTTAACTACAAACATATTACAATATATGTCATTTGTTTTCTTTCTTCACTGAAAAACATTTTTTCACTAATTTGACTTCAATTTTCCTGTGTCTACCTTAGAGTTAACTTTCTTGTGAAGTTTGTGGTGGTATGTGATTTCTTCTATTAATCATCCTTATTAGTGGATGCGGCTTCCAAGCATGTTAACCATACACTACAAGAAAATATCTAGCTTTGGTACTTCAGAGGAAATAATAAAAATAATGACAATATTAGTACGCTATAGTTAATGTATGTGCAGTCAAGCACACTGTTTTTATTATTTGGAAAGTCATGATTAGTTTTTATAGTCCTGTACAGTGTTGGCATGGGCTGATTTTACTCTTATAGTGAAACATGCATGTGCCTTGGCATTGAGAGGAAATATTTTTATGCATCAGTAAGCTTCTAAATTAATCTGAATTTAATATAAGGATAAGCATATAGTTCATCAAATTGTAGTATATTTGTCATGTGAAAGCTGGCTTGACTCAGGAAATTTTACTTTGCTAGTAATTAACATAAACTTAGTTGCTGATTCACTTATTGACGAAAAAAAAACCCTACAATTTAATCCCTTGAAAAACACCCTTCCCTTTCCCCAGGCTCAGTTTCAGACAAACACCTTTTTCACCTCCATTCTTACCCTTTTTTCTACCATGCATTTTACACCATCCCTCTGAATTGAAGGGGCTGCTGTTAGGTAGTTAGGCCAACGCTTCTTCTTCTGGAAGCAGAACAAACCCAGTTCCCTCAGTCTCCTCATAGGGCAAATGATCCAGCTTCTGACCATCTCCATGGCCCTCTGCTGAACTTGCTTCAGTTTATCAGGTTATTGTACTGAAGTAGGGTAATGTAGTGACTGTAGTGAAGTATAACACTGAAGCACACGACCTGTTGAGTTCAACCTTGCTGTTTAAGAATATAAATTTGTTTTCTTTACCATATTAGCAAATAGCTCAGGTTTCTCATTAGTAAATATGATAGCATCTTCTCTCAGGTGTGACCTGATGTTTGCTGCTTTCATAGTTAGCCTTTTGAGGTCAGCCAGAGTGTTGCTAGGGCAGAATGCACTTTGCATTCCATTCACTGTTCTCATTTCTGGTGCTGTAAGCAAAAAAGATGAGAAAGAAAGAGGTTTTAAATGATNTGCCATATACGTCATATTTGGTATAAAGCTGAGGGGTCACGAGGGTCTCATCCCTTTTGCCCTTCTTCTTCCAGTTCTCTGGGATGGAGATGCTCTCTCGGCTCTGGGACTCTTCCTCGCTCGGTTTGGCCTTGGCAGCTTCAGCTTTGCGCTGAGGCCTCTGGCCCCGGTCGCGGCCTCTGGCTCAGGCCTTGGCTGGGCCCCAGGTTTCAGCCTCTGTGATGAGCAAAAAGTGTGGTCTCGTTGCTGTTTTCTTAAATCCAAAATGCTGTTGGTGAAAGAGCGTTTCCCAAGCTGGGGGTTTGGTTAGTTTGGAGAAAGGCAGGTTGTAAATCAGGAGCTTCTAAATATCCCAGAAAATGAGCTTTGAAGTTTGCAAGGCACAAGTGCCTTCTTAATGTCTTTATGTTCGTGAAGTTGTTTCTTAGGGGAAGGAAATACCTCAGTTTAGTTTCCTTTCATTGCTATTAATGCAAATAGTCTCTTTCTCATCTTCTCTTTTTATCTCTCTCTTTTTGTCTTGGATTGTAAAGTCTTATTAAGCAGTGAACTATGTTTTCTAAAGATCCTGCTAGTGCCATGGGTGCCAAGAGAGTTTCTAGGCCATTATCTCAAACAATTGTGATCAATATACTAATACTTTCTTGGGTCTTGCAAGCGTCTGAAACTGAACTGAATTGATTCCAAGTGCAGCCTGATTCATATCATTCATCTTTACTTAAGTGATTTGTTCCAAAGTCGAGGATGCAAGTGAGGAAAGGTTTGCAGTATTGACATGTTTTTATATATCTTTTATTTCTACAAAGAAAACATAATTCAGAATCTCTAGATTAAACATTCTTTAGGAAATAATTTAACTAAACGTGTTTGCTATTCAGTTTAGCTGTTTATAAGTAAGTAGCCAATCAAGAAAGCTCACTATGCAAAGGAAAATAAAAGTGCTGGGTTTTGTTTCTGTTTGTTAGTTATTAAAGTAGTAACATATTCCTTTTTAGGTAATGAATTTGGCAAATATAGCAGGGCACTATTTTATTTCTCTTTTAAAATTTATTATATTAAACATCTACTACCTGTAATTAAAATGTAACCAAGCTTTCCTTTAGAATTTTCACTTTTGTAATTGCATTATAAAGATGACAGTGTTTATTAACTTGACTATGTTTTTAAGAGGAGAAGTAGTAGAAACCTTGCTTTAATTAGTGTAAAATGTAGGACCCTTAGTGGTTAATTTCTAGTAAAGGTAACTCTATCTAAGAAATGAGTAGCTGTCTATGTAAGAAGAATTCGTAATTTATTGACTTCCTAAATAAGTGTCCCCTTGTCATCATCATTAGAAACAAAACTTGACAAGGTGAAGAATTTTCTCTCTGAGGTTGTTTGATGATGAACTTCTTTGCACTGAGTGTAGGCAAATGTGTTGGAGAATATTGTAGATGTTGAATGATACAGAAAGCAGGAACTTAGATGGCAAGTGCACTTCTTGTTATAAGAGTCTAAGAGCTCAAAAGGAGAGTGAGAACTGTAATGGGACACCAAAGAAGGAGAATCTGCTCTCCTAATAAGATCAATCTCTTTAGAAGTTCCCTCTAAGGTTCTGATTTTCTCTTTACCTATATTATATTTAAGAGACTTACCTGATCACTTTTTCATATGTGTGGTTCCAAAAGCAGTATCATTTGCCATCTAGTGGGACTTTTGGGTTTCAGGTTTTGATACTAACAGAAAAAGTGGTACTAGCAGAAAACGTGCTTGTTGTAAGAAGCTTCTCAGGGGAGGATGAGACAAAAAGAGCTTTCCCATACTTTACTTCCTCAAAAGACATAGCAAAATTTCAGGCTTTGAAATTGTGAATGATTTCCTAGTATCTCCTGCTGTACTGTACAATTCTGTTTGACCTGATGAACATGAAGATGAAGATGTCCTTGCTCTATTCTCTCTCCATCAGGCCAACTGAATTAACCAGTAGCATTGTTTGTGACAAGATTCTCTGTCCAAATTAATGTACTAATAGCGTGATGGAGACTGTCCTGGGGAAACCTGTGAGAGTGACAGTGCATTACTGCAGGGTCAGTGAAGCTCTGCACTTGAAACCCTTTATGATTTATAATGTTTCTGTTGTAATTCATTTTTTCTGAATTTATCCAAATTTTCACATATTCAGATGAATTTAGCAACAAACCACAGTATTTTTTTCAGAGTTTTTGGAAAAACCAGTGAATAAATGAGGTGCTTATGTCTTTTTTTCTAGTGTCTCACAGTTGCTTGCCCCTTGAGATATTATTAGTAGGAAGAATAGACCCTGTATATAGGAAACACAGCAGTAACGCAGTAAGGAGCCCACTTCTTGGAATTAGTTGCTTCACTGTATCAGCCAACACCTGGTAATGTGGAGGATGACTGGATTATACAATCATCAGCTCTAGGTAAGGCTGAAAGCTCACTGAAACAATAGAGGGATAATTCCTATAATATTGCTCAAATGATGCATGAGCTGTCAGAGGTGTCTTGCTACGTATTGCAACATCAATTTTTATACTCTAAAGACTAGGCAAAATAATTACCAAGGAAGGTTCTCTATTTGATATTTGTATGTTAACTGTTGGTATCTGTTGCCAATTTTATGTATTACTTAAAATAATTGCTTTAGAGACCAAGTAATTAAGAGTTTTTAATGCATAGACTGTCAATCCTCACAGTTGTCTTAGTAATTTTTTTGTAAACACTTGTTCAAAATGCAGTCTATGGCAGTAGAACTGTCTTTTGGTACTATGACTTTATGCAGTACTGACGGAGCTTCTGTTTGTTCTATTAGTAAGCATAATACTTTTAGAGAATCTTAATATAATGTATGGGGGGATTGTCTTTCTGCAGGTAAGGAAAATAAGGCACAAAGAGATAACTTGGACCTGTTCAGCATCACAGAACAGGTCATTAGCAGAGCCAGCAACACTGTGGAGTTCTTATCATTATGAAGCAAGTAGGCCAGCTAGGTGAGTACTTCTGTCAGATGTTACAAAGATGTAGTATATTGACATACTTTGCTCTGTACCAAAAGAATAATTATGCTTACAGAGCAGGTCTTCAGTCTGTCGGAATAATCCTTTACAATTTTTCCATGATTTGGTGACACATCGAATAGTATTTTAGTTGTTAGATTTACATGTATTTATTCTGGGTTGAAGAAAGGTGAAAAAACTGGGGAATGCTGAACGAATTAAAATGGCTGGTTTTGACCATAATCTAATTATATGAAGCAGAAAGACTGACTATTAAATTATTCAAATATCTGCCAAAGGCTTTAAACAATATCTAGCCCTCTCAAGGTTTGTTATATGACAAATAATATGCCATTTGTGTACTATGAATCCTTGGAAAAGAAGCTCTGGCTCATAAAATCTCCTAAGATGTCCAACTCAATTTTGGTTTAGCAAGAATAATTCATCTTACTCTGGCTACTGCCAGACTAGACCAAATATACATACTAACAGCACATATATTACAGCAGCCACATACGGTGACGTTAGTTATTAACTTGTCAGTATAATCTAAGGAAACAGATTAAGCTGACTTGCTGTATGTGTTATTTCATTGTATTTCCTTGCACTTCCTGAAAGTAATAAATCTTGAATTGTGAAATTGCCCTGCTGACAGTGTAGTATATATATAGCCTTTATATAATTGATAAACAGACAGATTCTGTTATATTAATTGTCACGGTTATATTAACATGAGATTCCCTACATTTGGCATTATTAAGTATACATTCTCTTTTATTTTTCTCTCCCACAGTAATTTTCCAGGAGGGAAACTTCTCTTCCACTTCCAGTTAATAAAATATTCTTGGCTTTTCAGGTTTTCAAATTTTACTTGTTATCAGGAATAACTTTTTATTTTAGTTCAAGCAGTTTGTATGCTAGTGGCCTCACAGCTTTTCAGGACTGTTTGCTAAATGACCATCAGAAGACATAAAATATCTGCATTGACATTGACAAAATAGTGTCAATAGACACAATACAGGATTACTTACAGAGTTTGGCTTTCATGTGACTTACATTGCCACAAACTTTTTTTCTGTATATGAGTTACCATCTCTGTATATAAAAGTAAATAAATAATGTTCACAAACTTTGGAAACTTGACCCATTTGACCATTAAAAAAGGCAGTAACATAACCCTCAGACACACTGTCATTGTCTGTTCTTGTCTTTCAGTATGTAGCACAGTTAAGCTGTTAAAACAGTTAAGATAGTTAAACAGCCAGAAAAGAGGCAAATCCTCCTGCATTTGCAGTGTTTGAGTCAAGATTGTATCCCTTTAATAAAGATCTACCATGGCTTATGTAGAAGCCTACAGGTGTGGTGGAGAAATAGTTCGGTAAGGTTCTGTGACCTGTGTTATGCAGGAGGTCAGAGCAGACTGCCACAGCAGTTCCTCCCAGACTCAGATTGAATGAGTCTTTTCTGTTTGACCTGAGATATTGGAAAATGGTAACAGGCGATGGTGGGCGAGTATAAAAAGAGGTGTTGCCAACAAGCTGTTAAAAAATGCAACTTTTTTGTTTTTTTCCAGTCTGAATCTCTCTCTTTTGGGAGCACTGAAATTCATGATCAACCAAGAGGA
The DNA here is from genome assembly GCA_013389965.1 of Todus mexicanus. Lineage (NCBI taxonomy): Eukaryota > Metazoa > Chordata > Aves > Coraciiformes > Todidae > Todus > Todus mexicanus. The sequence goes on along the minus strand of WEIS01056166.1, from coordinate 13,125 downwards.
ACTTAGACTCTCTATAAATGCTGTTTGAGGAGAAGGTAAGACAAAAGGAATTATTTTTGTTTATTTCCCTCAAGATCAGAATCTTAAAATTTAGCAGTCATAGTAAAATGAAGGAAGCAAAAAATCCATGGAGCTCCTCTGACAGTGCTTTTACCAGTGACACTCATGAAAGTAAAACACAGGAGAGCTAGAACTTTAGGGAAAAGAAAGGACTGTTGGAGAACAAATAACTGATGTTCTGGGGGAAAAATGATCCTAAGTTTAGAGTATCCTAGGAGAGTCAGTATAAACAAAATTGTGGAAAAGGAGGAGAGGATTGTAGGACAATGCCTGTGCCTACACCTAACAGACCTTAAGAAACATGCCTTGCCTTATAGTATAGCAGAGAGAACTAATTCATCCAGCTTTTAGCTCTGCAAGTTCCTTTAGGGTAATATCAATAGAAGTGATAGCGCAATTTTAACAGAATGAAAAAGACCAAAGGGTGACACTTTTAGGACGGTAATACAGATAAAGACCAATGTTTATTTAAAATTAATTCCATTTTACTGCAGGTTTGCACAGTCAATGCAATAGTTTACCCAGTATAATCCCTACACAGCGCTCATGTTTCAAGTTTAACTCTTCCTGGGGGAATGAAGCTTATTGATGGCATGCTTCCAATGGTATAAACAAATGACACAAAACCAGCATTTCTTATTCATCCAGGAAATATGGCACGTGGTATTACAGCACAATTCAAAATAAGATAATAATAGCTGAAAACTGCCCATCAGAATTTACTCCAGAGCCTTAAATGAAGTATAAATGTTTTGTATCACAGAGATCAGGCTCCCATTTTGCTATCAGTTATGTAGGCAGCAGTTCATCTGTGGCTCAGAGTGAATTTGTTGAGGTGGAGAAGTGGTAATTTGAGTTTGAAAAAATGTTTTACATAATGAAGATATTTTCTTAAAGCAAACTAATTTCAAATAGATTTGTAGTCTCAAAATAGCCTCTCACAGCAGGAACCTAATTTCAGTAATATGTTGGGGAATTTTATGGTACTCCTTGAAGCAAATTAAATGCACATTTGTGCTTAAAGCATTTTAAAAAGCTTTGGACAGAGTCCTGCCACTGTAAGTGGCTCTACAAGGAGCCTTCAAAGATGCATCACAAGCTGATTTCTTATGTACAGTTGCAGTGGCACCAATCCCACGAGCATTTGGCATGGGGCGCCTTGGCCTGGTATTGAGCCATCCCCCAGTACCAGCTCTGCTGCCCAGTGATCGCCCCTGAGCACTCATGTTCCTAAAATCCTGTAGGATTTCTACAAGACAATTTTGTGGCTATACCTCATCAGCAAGGGAAACTTCACTCCTTTACAGGGAGTCCTTCTGTCACTGGTGTTCGAGCTTTGAGCCAGTTCAACCCCTTCTGCAGTTGGGCCTTTTTCCTTCCATGCCAGATCTGTTCTTTGGTCACAAATTACTACTGTTGAGCAGTTACAATTTGAATTTTCCCTTCAGTTGCTTTAGCAGCGATGCTAAGCCTGTATCTATATAAAGTCTCTTTAAATAATTTAAGTAAAAGAGGAAAAAGAAGTAAAGCCAGGATGTTGACCCCACAGATAACTATCTAGCTCAGGATTTGGGGCTTATGGATGCATGCTCTTTCTATGCTTTCTATAATTGGTAATGTTCGCACTTTTTATTAATATTATTTTCATTATCGCCATGACGTTAAAGTTGCATCTGGACACATACATCTATAGTGTCTTGAGGAGGAAGGAAATCTGTTCAATTTTACTTCTCGTGCCTTTAATCAGGCTGCTTTTATTTGAATCTGCCTTTGCTCTGTATTTTATGCTTCTGACATGTGAATCTTCATATTTATAGGGAAGACACTGCTTGCCTTTGCAGCTGTGGATTGAGACCTAGCTGTATATTAGAATCTTAAGTTTGTCTGCTGGAGGCCTGTTTGCAGCAGTTAGGTGTTATGGAGTTGTCATTCTGAGAAGCTAACAGTGATACCTAAGGGATCTCCAAATTCAGAATGACATTACTGATTATTCCTGAAAACTAGGTCAGTTTCCTAGAGAGCAGGATAACAGGCAACAGGGGTCAGTGAAAAGAAGGAGAAATAGGGCATATCAGCTGCGTATCTAAAATGTCTGTCTTCCTTGTGACCTGTCTCCTCAGACCTTGGAAACTACTTGGGTAGTTTTTGCTTTTCTTTCTGCCCATTTCCAATATAATTGATTTCCTTAATATCAGCCATGTCTTCTCTTCCTCTTATAACTGCTTATAATGAAGCATTGTTTCTTCCTTTGTGATGAACTCAGTCTAATGTTAGATGAAGGAAGATCACAGGACCTCCGCATAAATATGCACCTGTAACTTATAGGACTATATGCTCCTCAGTGTCCTTTCTAGGTCTTCCCAAAAGTCATCAGGTAATTTCATCACAAATCACAAATTAAAACTTGGGGATTTGCATACTAGATGCAGAGAAGATACTTACTTGCATCCCTGGTTATACTCAAGGATGCGTCCCGCATTATACCTTCAGTGGTGGAAAAGTCCAAACATTGTCTCAAAGGACATCTTTTCATTTTCTTCTTCTATCCAAACTGAAATCTCAGAAATATTGCTTGTAGGCTACCTTATGCAGAGTCCAGCTGCATTTTCTTGAAGACTTTGTCACAGATTTGAAGGGGCTGCTGTTAGGTGCCTCTGCAGCCACCTTTTCTCCAGGCAGAGGAAGCCCACTTTGCTCAGCCTTTTCTCACAGGACAAGTGCTCCATCCCCTGTTCATCTTGATGGGCATCCATTGAACTCACCCATCTGATTTAGTCTTTCATTTACTGTGAATCCCACAACTGGACATGGTATCTAGATGTTGTCTACTGGGTGCCAAATAAAGGGGAATAATTAATTCTGGCTTTGCTGTGGCTCGTACAGTCCAGGCAACTTTTGGCCTTTGCTGCCAGGACATGCTGCTGCCTCATGCCTAGCTTGCTGTCTATCAGCATGCCTCAGGTCCTCTTCACACAGAGCTACTCCCCAGCCAGGCAGTCCTGGCTTGTATTGTTGATGGATGTTTTTCCTTCTCAGCTGCAGGACTTTGCATATGTCCTTCCTGAATTGCCTAAGGCTCTTTGTAGCCTATTGCACTGTTTACTACAAATATATGAGCCTCCTGTAATTTCTATTTTTAAAAAATTACCTTTATTTAGTGAGTTCTCAAGAACTCAGGTGCACCTCAGCAGTATTCCAGTATAAAATCTAAATATTGTTACTCTGTTGTCCCACCATGTTACCCTTAAGTATATAGTTGTAAAATAAAATAAAGGAAGCAAAGTAAAAATTATTCTAATAATAAGTGAGGGGGGAAATAATGAAATAAGAGAGTGTAGCGTTTGTATTTTATGACATTGGAAAGTTTGTTTTTTCCTTCATTTAAATTACTTTTGTTTCCCAAACATTTTCTTGTCTAGCAGCATTGCCAGTTTACCATTGCATTGCTTCTTTTAGTATTTATTCTTGTTCAACCGCATGTAATTCTGCTAAACACTCTGCATATTATTTAAAATGTAAAATGATGAAGAGAAAAGTGTGGGTTTATATTAGTTGTGATGAATTTCATTACAAAGGTGGGGGGGAAGGCAAGATGTGGAATAGGTTTTCACTTCCTCTCAATCACAACCCTAACCCAAGTGAAGGCTGAGCTTTGAGCCAGTGCCTCCGCTGGTCCCTGCACGTCCCCATCAGAACCTATGAAAAAGTTCTCACAGCCAAATTCTCTTTGCAGTCTGCCCTTTCTTTTGGCAGCTTCTTTCCAAGTGGAGCTCTAGTCTTTCTCTCATTTCCAAACCTAACCCTGACTCTCACCCTCACCCTCACCCTTATCCCACTCTTGAGTGTAGGCTCATCTTTTGACCCTAGGAACCTAGGCACTGGAAACTAAGTCTGGGGTCTGCCTATCAGTCTATGGTCTTCGAAACACCTTCAAAACCTGCAGTTAAGGTATTCTGTTCTGGATGTTTCAAAATGAAAGATTCCTCAATCAGGATTCTATCTCCAGTAGTCATACTATATGGAAACATATGACATAACCTACCATGCTCACATCAGCCCTCACAGAAAAGCACCAACTTCCTCCTGTCAAAACACAGAGATGTTAGTTAGAATTACCTGTTTGAAAAGTCTTAGGGAACAAAGTCCTGAGAAATAATTCAATTTATTTCTGTCAATATTCATTTTGATTTTAAAAGTAATTAATGTTGAGTGTTTTGGAAGAATTCTGTATTTGCTTTCATTTCTGTCTGGGGAATCAGTTTCTCTCCTGTGAATTCTCACAAGTAACCCAAGCAGGATCCAACTGTGAACTGCAAAATGTGTATATCAAAATTCCCACTGCTCTTGTTATCTAACCTGTTCAGTGAGGAACAGAATGCCCTTTAATTTCACAAATGATTGTAAAGAAACTTTTTGTCAGGATAATTTCTGAACTTCTTAAGCAAATTAATCTTGATTAATAAATCTATTCAATAATTTTTCACTATAGGTGAAATTCTAACATTTCCAGTAAGAATTGTGAAAATGCCAAGAAAATCTTACTGCTCAGGCTATGGACTAGAACTTTGTCTTCAGTCTTCCCTGTGTAAAACTGTGCTTCTCACTGCAAGCTTTGTCAGAGACTTCAGGTCAGGGCCAGTCTTTTACTTTGTGTTTGCAAAATGCATAGAACAGTATCCCTTTCAACCACGTAATTCTTGTTATAACTGAAGAAAGAAAACCCCAACACATTAAACAACTACACACTGAAAAACGAATAAACTGTTTCTTCAGAGCTGGTAAAAACAGTGTAGTTTTTAGTAGACGCTTGTCCAAAGCATCTTCACATGTAAGAATGAAAAATCCTGTTTAAAAGTCAATGAGAATTTATATTACCAACCCTCTCAAAGAATTTAAAAAAATCCTTTAGGATATACTTGGTTGTTGAATAATTCTAATGAAATAATTTTATAAGCATTGTGTATCTGAGCAGTGTTACGCTGAACCACTACATTCATTAGCAAGGATTTTTCTTAGTAAAGAAAACTTCCGATCTGTTCTACTGCAATATTCTTTATCTTCTACTCAATAGAGAAAACTCTGGCATTATAAAAATAGGATTAATAATTTCAAGGAACTGACCAACAATTAAGCAAAACCACAAAAAGCATGCTCGCAGTCAATCACTGAAGAAAACAGCCTCAGCAAAAAAGATTATTTTTTGTTGCTGTTCAAGAAGATGCTACTTAATGTAAAACCCCATGCTTCTAGAATTCAAAATTAAATTAATGCTTTCTGCATGTTCACTGTAGCGGTAAATCACAAAATTCATTATTTATAGTTGAGCAAACATTTTGCTTTTGAAATATGGTAGAAAAAAGGCAGTGATAATGAAATTGATGAATTCATACAAGTATGTATGCATAACATAGGGATAACATTCTAATGCATGTCCATCACTGCAGAGGAAGACTTGCATGTGATAAAAACAGAATTTTAAGGCCAGGTACTATAGTAATTCTCTGTGTGTCGAAGAAATTCTCGTCTTTTTATTAGCTTGTTCCTCTTCTACCATCTCATCATACCAGCTCTGGCTGTGTACAACTTGCTACAGTCATCTCACAGAGCAATGTTTTGTGATAAAGAAAAATTTAATATAACTTCTTTTTTGGTATTTAATGCTTATATGGAGTTTAGTAACTGCAGCTCGAGCAGTGCCAAAGCAAGGAATGGGCTGATAGAAACCTAATGCAATTCAACATGGGCAAATGCAAAGAGCCAATTAACTGAAGCAAGTTCAGCAGAGGGCCACCAAGATGGTCAGGGGCTGGAACACTTGCCCTGTGAGGAGACACTGAGGGGAGTGGGCTTGTTCTGCCTAGAGAAGAGGCGGCTTCAAGGGCATCTAACAGCAACCCCTCAAATACAAGGTCATGAAGAAAAGGGAACCAGGCTCTGTGCTGTTGCGCATGGTGGCAGGGTGAGAGACAACAGGAGTAAGCTGGAACAAGGGAGGTTCGTCCTGGATCCAAGGAAAGCATCTATCCCCGGGGGACTGCACAGCAGTGGATCACGTTGCCCAGAGAGGTTGGGTAGTCTCCCTTCTGGGAGGTGTCCCATATATGACTGGATATTGCCTTGAGCCACCTGGTCTGACCTCACAGCTGACCCTTCTTTGAGCATGAGGTTGGACTGAAGCCTTCCTGAGGTTTTTTCCAACCTGAGATATCCTATTATCCAAAGTCATTGGTGGTTTCTGAAGTCAACTTGTTACGGTTTTGCCGAAGCTGTGAAATTACTTTTCAAGCTTTCAATGCACCATAATCTCTGTAAATCACTATGATGCTATTGATAGCAGTGTCAAAACATAGATACAGTTTTTAGAATACTTAGCTGAGCATCCTTCCTCTTTCGTTCTTTCTCCTTCTAAGTGTCTCGTTTATACTTTTTTTACACAAACCTCTTTATTCTGTAGTGTTATCCTATGGAGTTTGATACTTCTTTCACTTTACATTGGAGAGATATATCTAAAGATACACTTTTCATATAAAGAAGCTAGAATATGTAAAACTAGAACAACAAAAAGTAATGCTTAAAATGTATCCTAGTCCTTTTCTGACTGGTTAAAAGCACAGCAGTAGGAGTTAGCTGGCTGATAAGAGCAACACCTGGCAATCATTAAGGATTTTTTTAAAGGGCTTCATAAAGTTAAAAGGTTTTTGTTTAGATTAGAGTTTTCACTTAGAGAAGTCTTTAACTTACCTATTCAAAATCACCTTAAAATTCAAAGGGAAATAAATAACCAGGTAAAAACATGCTCTTCAAAACTGATTTTTAGAACTTGTAATTTTGCTATAGGTGCATCTATACCTGGAAAAAAAAATCATTTCCCAGGGTTGATGTTTAAATATAAGTAGACTTGTGGAAGCAGTGTGATATATCAGCTTCTCGTGTGCATGTCAGGCTGCCTTATGTTATGTACAGTAGAAGCTGCCTCATACAGCCTTCCTCTTTTTTGCTAGAACAGATTTGTTTCTTTGTTGTGCTGTTTTGTGTACTTATTTATATATGTGCCAGTAGTTTTCTGTTTATCTTAGACTTACTGTTTAGCTTTCAGTTTGGTAGTTGAACATTCATACAGCTTTTGGTATTTGGGATTACAGGTACAATGTAATGCTAAGTATGCATTTTTGCTTGTATTCATTGCTTTTTCAAAAAACGTATACTTAAGCTCCTAAATTTGCAGCCATCTCAGCTAGATTTCTTATGAAGAATTGTCACATAATTTACTGGGGTTTAACTTGTTTTCTGGTGATAGTTACTGTTCTCATTCTTTGAATCAAGACTATCCTGAAAAACTTCAGTAACCATTTGCTCATCATGTTTTTCAATCCAAACAGCAATTGCAGCTTGGATCCATGAAATTTCCATTTGCTTGTCCAGTGGGGGATCACTGTGTGTGAGGTTACACATGTATTCACCAGTTCCTTGATATCACTGTTAATGTGGGTCCTGCATATGCTTTCTCTAGCTCTCCTGTTTGATTTGATTGTTCCAAGGTGCCGTTTGTCTATTCATTTCAGTATCTTCCTCATCATGATTATTACACTGACAATTTGTGGACTTCTCAAGGGCCCTGCTGAAATCCCTTAAAGCTCATTTTTACTAGAAATACAAGTGGGCAGCATTGATCTTTTCTATCCATTTTATATTGTAATTGCTTCTTAGTTTTCATATTTAGTGGCTGTTGCCCTCAGATCACCCCAGATGCTTGAAGTTATAGCATGTGATGCTTTTGTCAGGGTCATGTACATTTAGTGCTTGTTGGAGATTAGTGAACTTTTGAATGCTGCAAGACTGGTACCATAACCTTGAGAGTGTGCTTCTCTTTACCAAATAATAATCTACTTTCTTCTACTAGCCTGTATTGAGCAAAGGACTACAGAGGTAAATAATAGTATGGTATCTGTTATCTAAGAAATATAATTTAAATTGACATGACAAAAAGTGACTTGACCAAGGCTAGAGATTGTATCTTTGGCAGAGCAAGGCTTGCATCTACTTCCCTATCTTGGTGACGGCATTATCTTTTTTCCTCCCAACGGTGTGCGAGATTGTAGTCTTAGATTCTTCATATCAGCTGAACTTTTATTTATTTCATGAATCCCTTCTCTACTACTAACCAATTGTACGATGTAAATTGGAGAAGATGAACATTTAGGACAGAGATAGATGGGTAGACTGGCGTATTAAATGCTTTTTTATGTGCCCAAGCAAACACACATAGGGCAGTCACTTCACCAATTGAAGCAAATACAAAGATAATTTAAGTAAACTTAAACCCCAGATACTCCTAATATGGCCTAAAACCAGTAGGGAATCATGTTTTATGGGGTATTTGCGTATGAAAAAGGTTAGATTTACCGTTTCTTTGTCAGCCTTTCTATGTAACTGCTAACTGTTTTTTGAAATACTTTCAGAACACATACTCATACCTGCCAAACAAACAATGCGGTACAACACTTAGGATTATTTCCTCACATTGATCTGGAGGATTATATCTTTCCATTGCAAAGAAACAACTCCAATTTTTCTTGCAATTTTTTAGAAATGCAGTCAGCAATTGTAATTTCTTTAGCTCTGAGATACCGTTGTTAAGGTTATCTAATACTGTTAACAAAAACCAAACAAACAAGAAAACCAAACCAACAAACAAAAACCCAACCAAAAAAAAACCCAAAAAAAGACAGTATTCCTTTCAAATTTTAAGTGGTGACCAAAACACTGTTAAAACCTTTATTTGTAAATTTCTGAAGAAGCACACAATAGGCTCAGTAGCATTTAAATAAACCCAGGCAACTCGGAACACCCTTTCCTCTGGAGACTGAGCATTCTGAGCCTACAGTATAAAACACAGGATCATCTGATGCTGTTTCTAATGGGGCAGGGGGAGGGATGTACAAGAAAGACATGAAAACAAGTCACTCGGAGCTCCTCTGGTCAAACAGAAATAACCTTCATTCCTGTTTAGTAACCACGAAGGAAAAGCAAAACTTTTGCAGAAGAATTACAGCAGCTGAAGAGTTTCCCAAGACAAGTGAAAGGTGAAAGAACACAGAAATTAAAAATAATTTACGAAGTTTTCTTAGTATTGACTACAATACTGAACAGCTTGTCACTGAAAAAAGTACTTGAGAAAGGTTTCCACTACTGCAGGTTAGGAAGAGTACAGAATGGCTGGAACAGATAAATTAAGGTATTCTGTGATTTTAAGAGGTTTTTTAAGTAATGTGGATAAAGACAGTTACTTTATCTTTATATGATCATTTTTAGTGTGTTCTTTGATAGAGTTTTATTTGGGCAGGAAGAAAAATAGCAGCATGAAAGGGAAGCAGAAAATGTGTTCATATAGTGTTCCCTTTAAAGGAATGGTGGAGATGCCACACTTCCAACATGCTCTCTTCTTTTCTGTGTAACACAAACTTAGGCAGAATTCTACCACAGGTCAGACTAGTAGAAACATAGCTAACGTTTGCATGGTTCCACAAAGCAGAAGCTTGTAAATGTCTTTCAGGACTCCCTAAGGTGGAAGATCGTACACCTGTGAGTACCTTTCCAGTGAACTGCTGTGATCCATCAGGCCAACTGGGCCCTGCGGCTGCTGCCTTACAAACAGTCCTGCTAAAGTCGTGCTACTAAACCAGGCATTCCGTCGTGCCCGTGTGTGCGTGCTTGTCAAGTATTGTATTAGGAGTTTCAAGTGGAATATTTTAGGTGCCTAAGCTGAATTGGGTGATGGTGAGTGATATGGGTATATTCTCCCACAGAGATTATGTACTAAACACACTCGTATTCCTATCTGTCACTCAGTATTCCAGTTTCTGTTTCTCCTTCAGCAGTCTCTGAGGATTTATTATGTGAGTGTGTGCGGCTATCAGATAGAGATATCAAAGTAAAGGATACAGAGAGGGGATATGTTCTTCATGAGGGACAAACAAATGTATTTGAGAGCTATCCTGTGATCACAGAGGAGTTTGAGGGCCGCAAAAGTAACTCAAGTTCAAGAGTCTAGATGAGTATTGATAGTGTTTTGCCTAAGGGTTGTCTAATCCTGTCTTCTGTGGTGATTAAGGACAATAAAGACAAGGGGAAAATAAGGGATTACAGGAGATGGTACTCAAACTGCTACTGGTACGATATGGTATAGTCTCAGTGCTAACATCATAATAGAAGTAGGTTTTATGTAGAATCAGCTACTGAGTCAGCCAGGCACCAGTTCCATTTCTCCTCTAGGTAACTTTGTGGTTCAGTTCTCACTTCTTGTGTGAGTCTAGGTTGTCCGGTGCTGTTAAGTCTCAGAAGCAGAGGTAAAAGTCCTTAAAAGCTTTCTACTGTAAATAGGAACATTTTGACTTAGGTATGTGTTAAGTGTCACTGCGGGTAAATCGTCGTGATTTAGCTACAGATACTGTCTGACAGCACATAGAAAGTTTGGTCTAAAGCCATTCCAGAGCATATCTGTTACTTAAATAACTAAAGCTCCTCTTTTTTTTTTTTTTTTTTTTTGGTCAGACTGACACAAAAGAAAACATCTTGTGAGGAAACTGTTATTAGAAAATGCACAGATAACATACATGTAGAATTTGTGTTTGCCTCCAGTGTTAGTTACCAATGAAGAACTATGCTTGGATTCGGAAGATTTAGTAAATCATTATCAATGCTACATGGTGATGGTTATATTGGTAGTTAATTTGATAAATAGGACATACATCTTGCCACTTTTTTGCAGTGTGTTATCAGCAATCTTAATAATCTTTGATTCCAAACCAACTGAAAAGCATATTCTGGCCACGTAAAACAGTAACTACTAAATTTTTCTAGTCTTACTCTCTTTAATAATAATTTTTATGGAAGGATGCATTTTATCATCTGACTACAGACTGACTATAAGTAAAGTTTCTTTATTTTATTGAATTTGACTTAGAATTAAATCAAAGTATTTAAAAAATAAGTTTTTGATTTCTTACAAGATTTCCATATCACGTGAATTTATTGCAGCAATATGTTAACTTTTCCTTCATCCAGAATGCAGTAACTCAGCATGTCCAATTTTTTGCAGTCATGGCAATTTATCTAAACTTTGTTAGATCTGAACATCTAGCAGTTAAAGATAAACAATGTAATGTATCTGAATACTCTAGGGATCTTTCATTCTTCCCTTATGTACATTCTGTTCAAGCTATTGTCAAAATGTAGAAAGAAGTTTATCTAAGAGGTTTTTTCTTTCTATTCTATTAGGTAATTCCTAGATCTCTCATGCATTGAAATAAAATGCTCAATTGTAAAAAAAAGAGGATAAAGAGCAAGCAAGGATTATGTAAAAAAAATCTTCCATGTTGAAAATTTAATAACTAAGGGGCTTTAGTTATTGGGAATTCTCATTCTTTCCTGATGTTGGTCAGTATTTTCCAAGATAATGCGTATTTTACCTTAAAAAATTTTAACAAATCAAATTTCAAGTTTGTGTTCTTTTAGTATGGACTGTGACCCTGCCTTAACGCATTCATATTTCCGGTAAAGCAAGCAGAGTTCATGACATAACTTCACCCTCATAAAGAGCTATTTTAGTAAAGGTGATGCTAGGGAATGTGCAAATTTGAATTTGGTTGTTTGGGACAAACAGAGATTTGATTTGATTTGATTTGGTTGTGCTGGCATTCAAGATCACTGTGGTCCATGCTTCAGAGAAGCTGGAGCTGACTGTGGCAAGCTGGAATTGCGCTACAGTTAATAAGGCCTCCTGAGATGCAGGAGTTGTGAGCACAACCACAGCACATCACTAACCTGTTAATACTATTCTGTGCAGATGTACCAGTCAGCACTAATCTGACCTCTCTGCACTGCCATGGGCACTGCAGACATACACTCAGGTTTGATTTGCTTTTTCAAAGTGAATTCCCAGTGGCTTTGGGTTGCAAAGAGACTTCAAGAAATTGTGACTGAGATAGGCATCTAAATCTGGAATAGCAGCTTGAAGAACTGTGACCTTTTGTCCATTTCACAGTGCTGCTAGCTCAGCTCCAGTAACAAAGGCACTACAGTAGAATATCGCTCCTTACAAAAGAAAATAAGGTATGAAAGAATCACATGCTTGCACGATGCTTGCTTCTGGCACACTAAAGGCCTCGCAGTAGCCTTACCACTGACCCAGCTCAGACAAATCCAGCTGTGAGGTACAGTTAGCTAGAAGACACCTGATTTATTTAACACTCTGCTCACTCTAGTAACAGTGATGCTGCCATATCAAGAAGTGTTACAGAAATATTTCACATCTAAATGCTTTGTACAACCATGCAGCAAACTGACAAAACTGGAACCAGAGAGACTATGAGCAGCTATTGTACAAGAAATTTGTCCAGATAATACTCCTAGTTGTAGAAGTGTAAATACCTGATCTATGTAATAAAAGTTTGGCAGAAAAGCTGGTAAGTGTTGCAGTTTGAGAATAGTAACAATACAAGCAGGTTAGATTTAAAAGGTTAGATATGTGTGGGATGGGAATTACCAAGAATCTTTAGTCTTTGGTGATTAAGATAGCTTTCTCTAGAGATCATTTCAGCCCCTCCAGAGGACTTCCTCACCAAAGGGGGCAAGAGGGTGTGTCTTACAAATTAGCTCAAACAGAAGTTAAAATTCTGAGTGCAATTCTGTAGATGACTTGTAAAGAAGGTTGGGGTAAATATTTAGCTGTCCGGTTTTGGCATGCAAGTGTCCTATGTGAAGCTATTCATAGCTGTTAAGGTTTGGTTACAGACTGGATCATAACCAGTGAAATTTCAGGAAGCTGAGTATGGTTATAAACTGTGTTGCAGAAGTCACAGTAGTACAGTATGGCTTGGGACTGAGAATTGTAGAGCTTTATCACTGTAATATAACATCTTAATCATAAATGCTGTGGAGTTTTTACTGAGTTATTAGAAACAACAATAAAAAGCCAAGCTGTTTTAATAAATACACATCATGTAAACTGCTGTGAAACTGAGATGGTTATTACTTATTTGCTGTAGAGTAAATCATGTTGTGATG